>PVJC01001340.1:0-95914 GCA_004026665.1 Murina feae
ATGTCTTCCTCTATCTCTTTTTTCAATGTACTGTAGTTTTCCGAGTATAGGTCTTTTGTGTCCTTGGTTAAGCTTATTCCTAGGTATCTTAATTTTTTTGGTGCAACGGTAAATGGGATTGCTTCTTTAATTTCTCTTTCTGTAAGTTCACTATTGGCATATAGGAATGCCATAGATTTCTTGGTGTTAATTTTGTATCTTGCTACATTGCCATATTCATTTATTAGATCTAATAATTTTTTTATGGAGTCTTTAGGGTTTTTTAGGTACAGTATTATGTCATCTGCGAATAATGACATTTTCACCTCTTCTTTTCCAATTTGGATGCCTTTTATTTCTTCTTCTTGCCTGATAGCATTGGCTAGCACTTCCAGTACTATGTTGAACAGGAGTGGCGAGAGTGGGCATCCCTGTCTTGTCCCTGTTCTTAAGGGAAATGGTTTTAGTTTTTGCCCATTGAGTTTGATGTTGGCTGTGGGTGTGTCATATATGGCTTTTATTATGTTGAGGTATGATCCCTCTATTCCCACTTTGCTGAGAGTTTTTATCATGAAAGGGTGCTGGATTTTGTCAAATGCTTTTTCTGCATCAATCGATATGATTATGTGTTTTTTGTCTTTCAGTTTGTTTATGGGATGTATCACGTTTATTGATTTGTGGATATTGTACCAGCCTTGCATTCCTGGAATAAATCCCACTTGGTCATGGTGTATGATCTTTCTAATGTAATGCTGGATCCGGTTTGCTAGGATTTTGTTCTTGTGTTAGGCTTGCAGAGCTATGAACTTCCCTCTTAAGACTGCTTTCACTGTGTCCCATAGATTTTGGATTGTTGTGTTTTCATTGTCGTTTGTTGCCATGCTGCTTTTTATTTCTTCTTTGATCTCTGGTAACCCAGTCATTGTTTAATAGCATGCTATTTAGCCTCTGAGTACTTGATTTTTTTATTGTTTTTATTGTAGTTGATTTCTAGTTTTATGCCACTGTGATCTGAGAAGATACTTGATATGATTTCTGTCTTGAATTTGAAGAGACTTTGCCTATGACCCATTCTTTGAGAATGACCCATGTGCTCTTGAGAAGAGTGTATATTTTGTGGCTTTGGGGTGAAATGTTCTGAAGATTACAATTAATTCCATCTGATCTAGTGAGTCGTTTAGGATTGATGTTTCTTTGCTGGTTTTTTGTTTAGAGAATTTTTCCAGTGGGACAGTGGAGTTTTAAAGTCCCCTACTATGACTGTAGCGCTATCAATATCTCCCTTGATATCCTCTAGAAGTTTTTTTTTATGTATTTGGGTGCTCATGTATTGGGTGCATATATGTTTACCACAGTTATGTCTTCTTGTTGGATTGCTCCCTTTAGTATTATGAAGTGGCCTTCATTATCTCTTGTTATGTCCTTCACTTTGAGATCTAATTTGTCAGATACAAATATTACTACACCAGCTTTTTTTCATTTCCATTCACCTGATAAACCTTTTTCTATCCCTTCACCATCAGTCTGTATGAGTCCTTTTTTTCCGAGGTGGGTTTCCTGTAGATAGCAGGTATATGGGTCATGTTTTCTTATCCTCTCAGCTATCTTATGTCTTTTGATTGGAGTATTTAATCCATTCACGTTTAAAGTTATTATTGATAGGTACTTGTTAGTCACAATTTTTATTCTTTATGCCTGTGTTCCTTCTTCCCTTCCTATTTCTTCTTTTTATAGCAGACCTTTTAGCATTTCTTGCATTGCTTGTTTGGTGGTAAACTCCCTTAGTCCTTTTTGTCTGTGAAGCTCCTGATTTCCCCCTCAATTTTGATTGATAGCTTTGCTGGGTACAGTATTCTTGGATTCAGACCCTTGCTTTGCATGACTTTGTATATTTAATTCCATTCCCTTCTTGCCTGATGTGTTTCTGTTGAGAAATCAGTGATAGTCTGATGGGGGATCCTTTTTAGGTAACTTTCTGTCTCTCCCTGGCTGCTTTTAAGATTCTTACTTTGTCGCTGGTGTTTGCCAATTTAATTATAATGTGCTTTGGTGTCAGTCTTTTGGGTTCATTTTGTTTGGGACTTTGTGAGCTTCTTGGATTTGTGTGAGTTTTTACTTTCCTATATTAGGGGAGTTTTCTGTCATTATTTCTTTAAATAGGTTTTCTATTCCTTGCTCACTTTCCTCTCTCCTGGCACCTCTATTATGCGGACATTATTTCGTTTCATGTTGTTCAAAATTTCCCTTAGGCTCTCCTCCTGTTTTTTAAGTTGTTTTTTTTTCTAGATTCTTCTCTGCTTGGGTATTTTTTACTACCTTGTCTTCTAGCTCAGACATGTGGTCCTCTGCTTCTTTAGTCTACTGTTGATTCTATTGAGTTCTTTATAGCAGTGATGTCACTTTTCATTTCTTCTTGGTCCTTCATTTCCTCTTGGTTCTTACACATATTGTTTAATTTGTCTTCCATTCTTTTCAGCCACCTTATGACCATTTCTCTGAATTCTTTCTCTGACATATTGCTTGCCTCCATTTTGTTTACTTCCTTTTCTGGTGATGCCTTGTGTTTTTTTTTTTCATATCTGGGCTGTTTCTTTGTCTCCCATGATCTCTCTTCTCCTGGTGTCTGGTTATGTAACTATCTCCTTTCTTTAGGTGAAATCTGACCTTCCCGTGAGAAGGTGCATCGCTCATCTGAGTCCGTGTATTTGCCCTGCTTGAGATCCAGTGTTTCTGGATTCACAGCTGGTCCCTGGGTGTTGTGGTTGCAGAGTCCTGGGATGTATAGGCCTCTGATAACAGCCACTCTCCCCTTCAAGATGGTGTAGTCTCCACATCAGAGCCAGTTTCTCTGGGAGAGATTTCAGCCACAGTGGAGGCTGCGTGGTCAGGGGAACCCAGTCCGGCAGTTCCCAACAGTCCCTTGGAGCTTAACTGTCCCTCACCCACAAATATACACTCCTCATATGTCCACACACTCCCCTTTCATTCTCTCACTTACACATCAACTTTTTTGTCTTCCCATTGGCAGGCATCTTACTAGTTTAATTATATTAAAGGTATCCACAAAAAGGAAGAAAAACATAATAAATCCTGAGGATGATTATAACTAAGTCCGAGTTTTCTAATAATCTGCACATAGAGAGAATGCTGACCAATTACATTTTTCATTTTCATCTAATTAATTTATTTTCATATAACAAAAGCAAATAATTTATTAAAAGCAACACAACAGTTTTCTGGATGTGAGACCCCAGAGAAGATTTCCCTCTGGATAATGTAAGACATAAAAAACAAAACAAAACAAAAATTGTTGGGGAAGCCAGAGAAATGAAATTGGAAGTTGAAAATATATTCATCCTTTTATCATTAGCAGACCATGTGATTATGTTATGACCTATTGTAACAGATAGTCATATCATTACTGAGCTGGTAACTATAAGAAAAGTGGGAAAATATAGAATTAGTGTTAGCTGCCTAGAATTGGCTCTAAAAATGTCACCTCTCCACAGAGGACTTTCCTCTCCCCACTCTCTATGACTTAGAAAGACTCTCTATGACTTAGCCTTTTATTCTGCTCTATATAACTTTATATTACTCACCATTATCCTAAATTTAAATGTTCTGTTTACTCAGTGAGTATGTCTCACTAGAATAAAATCTAAAAAGAGAGTCCCATCCTCACTGGTATGGCTCAGTTGGTTGGAGAATCGTCCAGCACACCGAAATGTCCACAGAAAAACTATATGATACTACTAACCAATGTTACCCAAATTAATTTAATAAAAAAGAGAACCATCTTGAGACATGATAATCTAGTTTAGAAAAAATAATTATTCACCTTTACTAGGTAAAAGGATTTCATAAAGCAGGTATATCATCCTATTACTAAATCAAGTATAGAAACTGTTAATAAGAAATAGCATATGGCTACAGATATAAAAAAGTTCACTTTGAATACTAGTAAAGTCAAGTTTGTACATACATCAAGAACCCCTACCAACTATTCCCACAGTTACAAAGGTCAGAACTTAGGAATCATCTTTGGTTTTCCACTTTGCCTCACACCCTTACAAACCACCCATCTCCAAATCCTCAGGCTCTATTTTCAAAATACATCTTTAGTAGAGGTGATCATTTATGTTCAACAAATGTCCCCATTCTTTTTCACATTTCCCAGTCCTTATGCAGTTAGGATAAAACCATGGAATTAATTCAAGTCCAATGAGTTAGAATAACAATAGTGAGCATCACTTCCAGTCCAAGATAATTAAGAGCTGACGTACCTCCAAAGGTTGTGGGTTTGATCCAGGGTTGGGGCACCTATGGGAGGCAACAAATCAGTGTTTCTCCTTCACATCGATGTTTATCTCTCTTCCTTTCCCTCTCTCTAAAATTAATGAGCATGTCATCAGTTGACGATTAAAAATAAAGGAGAGAATCCCATGATACCACTTCATCAGAATCTTTAAGAGTGACTGCCACATAGCAACAAAAATAAATGTTAAACAAATGAAGATGTCTTAATTAATACATATTGGCATCTGTCTTTGTTTCTCTTCCTTTCTGTCTCTCATTCCCCTTCTCCTTCTTGTTCTCTCTACACACTCTCTCTTCTTTATTTAAAAATTTTGTTTTATTGCTTAATGTATTACAAAAAGTGTTTAATAAGTCTCCATTTTCCCCCTTGATCTTCCCCCCTCCTCCCCTACTCCCCAGTGTCTTGTGTCTATTGATTATGCTTATATGCATGCATACAAGTCCGTCAGTTGATCTCTTAACTCCCCCCCTCCAACTTGGTTTTATATATTTTTTTCTCTTAAAGACTGGTTTGTCTGTTTCAAAGTTCTCACAGCAGCCCCATAGCTTCCAAAGTAACATGTTATCTCAGTAAACTGTCATTCTGTCACCATATATTTGGCTTGCTTTACTCTATATATTCAGGGTTAAAAACCACCAGTATCAACCCTTGTAGGTAATTGTAGCAACAAACAAACACAGAAAGACAATGAAACTGGGCTTTACTTCAGTTGAGAGGAGAATTTGTGTGGTGATTTTGGGGAGAGGAGTGATTTGATGGTTTAATATTAATTGCTTGGGCTGCTTTATTGGAAACACATTGCATGGTATTTAAAGAAATAAGATCAGCTAATGTCAGCACCAGTGTGGGGAGATAAAAGAAGGGAAAAGACTGGCATGTGCATTCTTGGGAAGTTAGAGAAATGACAAACAAGAGGAAGAAATAATGGCCAGTGAAATAGATGAAAGACCGGAAGACTATAGTGTTTTACAATCTGTCAATAATGTGTTTTAAGGACTATGGGCAATAAAGTGTATGTCATGACAGGATGAATTTTCTGAGAAGAGGACTCTGAGACTAGTTTCCCATCTGCAGAATTTATTAAGGAATGCTGGTGAGAGAAAACTCGTGAGAGAAAAAGGGAGGAAGCAATACAGGCAAAGAAAGATGGAGCTGCAGTACAGATCTGATAATACCTTTGATTGATCTCACAGAGTTAAAATAGCCCATCAGAAATTTCTTCTGTTGGGCTGAAATGGCTAAGCTGTTAAAAAACACAAAAATATTTACATCAATATCCTATATAATAAAAGGGTAATATGCAAATTGACCCTAACAGCAGAACCACTGGGAATGACTGGTCACTATGACACACACTTACCACCAGGGGGCAGATGCTCAATGCAGGAGATGCCCCCTGGTGGTCAGTGCGCTCCCACAGGGAGAGCTCTGCTCAGCTACAAGCCAGGCTGCCAGCTGCCAGCACAGCAGTGGTGGTGGGAGCCTCTCCCGCCTCCTCAGCAGAGCTAAGTCTGTTCGACTGCAGCTTAGTCCTGCTTCTTGCTGGCAAGTGGACATTCCCCAAGGGCTCCTGGGCTGCCAGAGGGATGTCTGGCTGCCAGCTTAGGCCCGATCCCCCTGGGGGAGCAGGCCTAAGGCAGCAGGTGGACATCTCCCGAGGGGTCCCAGATTGCTAGAGGGCACAGGCTGGGCTGAGGGACCCTCATCACCACCCCTGAGTGCGCAAATTTTTGTGCACCAGGCCTCTAGTAGTTTATAGTAGTGAAAAAATTAAAAAGAAACTAAAATATCTCATTGTAAGAGAATAGTTGAATAAGCTTATATTCATTTCATAGAAAATAGGCAACTATTAAAAATAACATGGAAATTATTCATATTGGCAGGTAAAAATATTAGAATACTTTGTGTTTTCTATGTGTCAGGAGTTTTTGTGAACACATCACATATGTAAGTGTGAATCCTCATAACAGTCTTATGAAGAAGACACTGATGTTGTCCCTATTATGCAGATAAGGAAACCTAGGCATGGAGAAATTATGGTATCTTGATTGAGGTCATAAAGAAAGTAAGTGGCAAAAGTGAGATTTGGGCCCCATATTGAGGTTTCAGAACCCATACTCTTAACTGACATGAGATGCTGCCACGTATCTGAGTACCATGACTACATTTGGTGAGGTAAAATTTTGTCTGTTTGAGAAAACCTTCGGTTTATGTGGCTTGAAGGAATTAATGGGTTCATTTACATAAGGAGCAAGGAGAGTCTGGGGAGGGAAAGGACTGAGACCTGACTCCTTTCTCCTAAGCCAGTTGTACTGAGGTGGCTCTGAGTCAGGCTAGGATCAGGCCAGAGCAATATGACTCCAGAGATAAACTCTCAATAAAAGCAGAAAGGCACGGAATGATCAGGTGAGCTCTCTACTGCTCTAAAGCAACAGGTCTAAAGGGAGTGGTGTGATTCTATGGGTGATAGAGGAATGAGTAACATGGATATGCCCTATGCTTTGTGTCCCAGCAAAGTAGATTTTGTGACTGAATCCAAATAGTTATAATCTTGGGATTCAGGGCTAATGACAGTGTGAAACATCCTTAGCTCCTGTAACACTATGGAAAGGCGTTCCTCTCTCTACCTGTGCCTGGGGCAGGGAGAGATTGTAACTATGTTTCCTCCAGTTCTCCTCATCCTCCTCTTCCACTTTCTCCTCTTTTTTCAAAAAAAGCTCAGGCCCAAACATAAAGCATTGGAAATGTACAGGATAGTGATGTATTCCAACATCCACAGTAGCAACTCTGCCTTTTTGCAAGGTTTGATTCAACTCCAGCATGTATTTTGGGAACTGGACCAGACTAATTAGCTTTGGTAGCTATTATGGAGTCTTTCATTTCAAGGAAACACATATATATGTCCAGCTAAAGTAAGGAAATTAGAGCAAACAGTACATGTTCTTGAATTGAGAGAATTATGGGTGAAGTGTGTGTGTGTGCACACACGTGCGCACATGTATGAAGAGCATGGCATGATTCAAACCTCAATATTGTGCTTTGGGACCAAACTGTAAAGTTAAACATTATGGTTACAATAGATGATTGATGCTTTGTAAAACAAAAGAAATTATATGAGAAAGAAAACAAAAAGGTTAATGTTGATTGTATTATGATGGTGGTTTTGGGGTATTAAAAGGTTTGTTTATATCCAAGCTTTTCTTTAAAGAGTAAGTAGGCATTGCTTTTCAAACAAAAAATAAAAGTAACCTTATTTATCATTTTATCTATAACTATTGTTGGGGAAAGACATGCTATCTTATGTTTTCTTCAAACCGTTTCTTAAACACATTGTTTTAATTCATCATTTAAATGTATTTATTCATTAATTCACTAGATCTTTTGAAGAAGAAGAATCATTTTTAGAAAAAAAATATTTACTGTCTGCATGGAGTGAACAGGGCTTCAGCATTTGTTCTTTATGGTGTACTGCCTTCTAAATAAGACCTTGGGGAAACACTAAGAATGGGCATTTATGATGTGTGTATATAGTGAAATCTTTCAGAATTCAGCCCTTTAACACTTCATCTCAAAATACCCACATCAACCATGCACTAAATTTTAGTGGTTCAGGGAAGTGCTCACCAAGTTCATCCCCACAACCTCTTACAGGGAGCAAGGATAATTCTATAAAGTTGTTCCCTGCATTCATCTTCAGTCGGTACTTTTGGCATATGAAAATCAAATTAAGGGAATCAAAGTAAATTGCCAAATTCTATCATATGTTAATTTTTTTTCATTCTTCTAAAGCTAAAATGATTAGATTTTGCTTTACATTGTTTGGGGTTGTTTCACTAGGATGAGTGAAAATCACCAGGATGAGTATATTCATTCAGACAATGGTCTGTGACTTCTACCAGCATACTGATTACTTTTCAGAGAGGTAACTTGCAGGTGTCAGTAAAATGCCTTGCTTTTCCTGATGCTGATTTCATGGTCTTGGGAAAGGATAATACAGTGCAGGATACATGCTAAATCGCAATAAACAAATTGGACTGTACGTTACCTTTGGGAAGTTTAAATACTTAATAGTAGACCTCTTCTACCCTTTGGAGCAGTGGTAGATGGTTGGATCATTGTGGATGGTTGTTCATGTGGTGCACAGCACAACCCCAGGGGGTGCCATTCACTGTAATCTCAACCCCAGGGGGTGCCATTCATTGTACTCTCTTGTGAATGCCGCCTTTTAAGGTTGTGTGATACATCTGGAAAAAATATCAACCTTCACAATGGTATAATGAAAAGAACATTGCTCTGAGGGCTAAAAGTATGTAATTCCTTCTCTGACTTCACTAATTCTGAGCCATTATCTTGATGGAAATTTTAAAGAATAAAAGCATAATCCGGGAGATCACTTTATATCAGTAATGACTGTCCTACTTTAGTATCTGTTTTTTCAATTTGTTTAACATCATGTCAGCAAGATGGAGACAGCAGAAATGGCAGCAATTTGTATTCTAAAAATAATAGCTTTGAGATAATCCATACAAGATCCCATTCACCTATTTGAAGTGCACATTTCATTAGTTTTTAGTGTATTGACAGTATTGTACAATCACCAAAACAATTTTAGAACATTTTCATCACTCCTAAAAGAACATTTTCATCACACACCCATTGGCAGTCAATCCCCATTTCTCTCCAGCTTCTCTAGACCCACTTCCCAGCTCTGGGAAACCACTAATCTACCTTTTGTTTCCATAGATTTGTTTATTCTGGATTTTTCATACAAATGGAATCATACCAGGTAGTCTTTTGTGACTGACTTCCTTCACTTAGCATAATATTTCCAAGGTTTATTAATGTTGTAGCGTATATCAATACATTTATCTTTTTTATTGATGAGTGATACTCCATTGCATGTATAAACCACACTTTGTTGATCAGATCATCAGATAATGGGCATTTTGGTTATTCTTTGGCTATTATGAATAATGCTTGTAGTTCATTTGTGTCCAAGTTTTTTGTGTGAACATAAATTTTTATTTTTTTTTAGTATATATCTAGGAGTAGAATTTCTGGGTCAAATGGTAACTGTAACATTTGGGACAGAGTTCAATTGTTTTCTAATGTAGCTGTGACATTCTACAGTCCTACTAACTGTATGATGGTCCCATTTCTCCACATCTTCAAGAACATTTATTATCTGTGTTTTTGATTATAGTATTCTAGTGCGTATAAAGTGGCATGTTGGGTTTCTATTTGCATTTCCCTAATGCCTAGTTATATGCTCATTGGGCATTTGTATATCTTCTTTGGAGAAATGATGGTATCAGTGTCAGTATTCTAATTTGGATACTATACTATAATTTTACATGATGCTACCATTGAGTGAAACTGGATAAGGGTGCACAGGATCTCCCTATATTATTTATAAAAATTGTATGTGAATATAAAATTATTTCAAAATGAAAGGCTTAAAAAACAAACAAAAAACCCTCTAGCATATCCTTTTATATTTATCTAGAGAGTGATATTTAAATAAGCTTATGCTCATAATATATATATGGCATCTTCCTTATTGATGAGTAGGAATTGACTTCATAAATAACAATAATATTTAAAGCTCAGACACTTACTCATAAATTATGCATAAAAATTAAATCAGCTCCACAGCTCTATGTGTGACTACTGCAGTCATTGAGTTGAGAGATCAGTATAATGCTTAGAGGAATTCCAGGTAGCGTAAAGATTGTTAAAAGTGAAACCACAAATCTGACACTCAAAGTAACCCTGAAGACATGTTATACACACATACATGCTTAATACTGACTTTAAATGGTGAAGAATTCTCCCTAGCCAGTTTGGTTTAGTGGATAGAGCATCAGCCTGTGGACTGAAGGGTCCTGGGTTTGAGTCCAGTCAAGGGCACATGCCTGGGTTGCGGGCTCGGTCCCCAGTAGAGGGCATGCAAGAGGCAGCCAATCAATGATTCTCTCTCATCATTGATGTTTCTACCTCTCTCTCTCCCCTCCTCTTTGAAATCAATAAAAATATATTAAAAATAATGAAGAATTCAACAGAAGTACAGAAAATTTAATATATTATTTTGCTTTGAGTAAATAGGATCTAGATTATCAAAGGTTTAACTTTATATGCATTTGTATGTGTGTGTGTGTAATTATATTTTATTGATTTTTTTATAGAGAGGAAGGGAGAGAACTTCTTTTATAGAGAGTTAGAAGCATCAATGAGAGGGAAACATCGATCAGCTGCCTCCTGCACACCTCCTACTGGGGAATGTGCCCTCAACCAAGGTACATGCCCTTGAACGAAATCAAACCTGGGACCCTTCAGTCCGCAGGCTGAAGCTCTACCCACTGAGCAAACCAGTTAGGGCTATATTATTTTATTTTATACATTATTTATCTTTTGTGCTTCTAGGGAAGTTGAGGTCAGCAGATAAATTATGCTGAAGGCTGTGTTATTGACTTTTAAACTCATGTGGTAGGATCTCTGTCTTTATAAATTCTGCTAATTCAATATTCAGGCCCGCAATCATCACACAAATGATTTCTGTGTGATGATGTTCTATGAGCACAGTCTTATGGTTATTTTAGGGCTCTCTTGAGTCAGTGTTCACCAGTATAATATGCTGTATTATGTGGTTAAATTCACAGAAGAATTTATCGCTTGTATTCTAAAATCTGCATATCCAATGGCAAAGCTAACTGCCCTGTGTGGTATGTGATTTGAACACTGACGTTTTCACTCCTGTCGACCCTCTATTAGCAGAAACTACATATTTTTAAAATCAGCTTCCCAAACTAAGTTGCAGGTCTGCTAATGCCTTGGTTTCCTGCCTATTATTTTACTATTCAGGGTTGCCATCTATTCTCATATTCTGTGTGCTGCTAAGAGCCTTCCTGACCATTTGGGGTTCCATGTTACCTGGGTCCACTTTTTAAGCACATGCATAACCATCCTACGTAGGATTCTCTCAGTTTCTGGATCTTGTGTGCTCTGTTGGTAATGACACCTTTGTCTTGACAGAGGTTCAGGCCAAAATTGGCAAATAAGCTGTCATATATTTTGAGATCAAATTTTTAAAAGGAGGACAGGAGAATGAAAGCACAAGAAATAATACTGTCATATTTATTTTGGAATGAGTAAGAGTTCAATAGTTATTTACTGGCTGGAATAGTTTTTATATTTGCATATTAACCCAAGAGCAATTGTACAAATTAAGTACCACAAGTAGATGCAGAGGCATAGCATAAAGAATGGACAGGAAAAATATCTGGCATCCCACCAAACTAAGCTATATCTTTTAATGAATTGCCTTTTAAACCTGTTTCTCTGCCTATTACTGTCACTGAATCATATTAACATAAAGCTTTGTTTCTTATTTATTTGTTGCTTAAGGTCATACATCTTTTGTCTGCTTTGGCTTAACTATGTGATTTCTAACATATACATTGTTGTAATCAATAAAATATTGAAATAATGGGGTTTATGGTCTAAGTGTTTATGTAATAATCATTTTTATTTTCCAAGTAGAAAATATAGGTCTGAGAATAATAAAATACAAAAAAAGAAGTTATTTCTCTGAAGATTTATGCAAGCATTTTATTTAAATTAGCAGTTTAAAATATAATTTGCGTTGTTTTGAGCACAAAAATGCTTTAAGTTAGATTCTTTCCTTTTAATCATATTTTGTCTGATCTAAGTATGTCTGCTGAACACAAAACCCCCCATGGGAATCTTCTTGTCACCATAGCAACCAGATTGCAGTTTTCAATATCTATGTAATGAAGTGCAGACATGTTTTCAGCACAAAGTGCTAAATTGAGGTTTGCTTCACTAATTAGCTGGCAAAAACAATCAATTCCTTCATGATTAATGATGTCACAATTTATGCAGTAGACAAATCGGAAAAGCTTTCTTAGCTAGTACTTTGTATTTTAGAGGGAAGGGTAAAATAATTAAAATCATTTTTAGTTCTTTTGAGTAACGAGTAAGATAAGCTTAAGTTTCTGGGATCAACTTATTCCATAATGTGCTCCTTGCATTGTTCAGTTTTTAAAATTGTTAGCTTTGTTAACATTTTTATGTGATTTGTATCAAAAGAGTGGCCGTTAGAGTTTGATGTTTGCTTTGGTGGCAGGGGACAGAGATGAATTGTAAATGTTTCCTAATTTTATAGCCTTCTGAAGTTTACTGGACTTCCAGTAGCCTGTACTGTCTCTTGTCTAAACAAACTTTCACCACTAAATATGTTTTTAAAAAATATATATCTTTATTGATTTCAGAGAGGAAAGGAGAGGGAGAGAGAGACAGAAACATCAATGATGAGAGAGAATCATTGATCAGTTGCCTCCTGCATGTCCCCCACGGGGGATCGAGCCTGCAACCTGGGCATGTGCCCTTGGCCAGAATTGAACCTGGGACCCTTCAGTCCGCAGGCCAATGCTCCATCTACTGAGCCAAACTGGCTAGGGCTAAATATGTTTTTGATGAATGGGACATCTTGGTTAATTGAATATATTGCTTAATAGAGATTTATAACTAAGGTGAAGTCCCAAGATATATAGACATGGAAATCATTTTTATGAAGCCCTTCCACATATCATATGGACCAACACCTCTTAATTTAGAGCTTGTGGGAAGAACTACATAACAATTACTAAACTTAGACAGCTGTTCGTCAGGAACTTACAGGTCACCAGGAGTACTGAAACAATGGGTCATCCATTCTTTAGGACCACTGGTAGAGTTGCCCTTCCCACTGTGCTCCCTAGTCCTTTAGAATGGAAACCTTTTTGGGGGGTGTCACTCAGGGCTCTCTACTCTTTCCCTCTGTCTCCCATAGTGCTTCAGTAAGCCTTGCTTTTATTAAAAAATAACAAAACAAAAAAACCCCCAAAACATAGAAGCATGGGACAGACTGCTCAATCTCAGAGAGAAGGATGGGGAGGGTGGGTGGGTGGGTGGATAGGAAGAGATAACCAAAGAACTTGTATGCATATATGCATAACCCATGGACAAAGACAATAAGGTGGTGAAGGCCTGGGGTGATGGGTGAAGGAGGGCTAGAAAAGGTCAATGGAGAAAAGAAGGGAATATATATATATATATATATATATATATATATATATATATATATATATGTAATACTTTGAGCAATAAACTTTTTTTAAAAGCTCAGTATTTAGGATCTTGAAAATAAATAAAAAGGAAGCATAGGGATAAATGCTTTGTGTAGTATTCAAGGGGCAACAGCCACCTTTTAGTCAAGGAAGTATACTTAGTCTAGCATCTTCTTTAAGTCTTTGTTTCTACTGTGGCATAGGGTAAAAAAGAAACACTGCTCATTGTATATATCTGAGATATACTTCTTATACACACTTTTGAAACACCTAATAAAACATGTAGCACATAATATTTTAAAACTAAAATCTATTGTTAAAAATACTAATGATCACGCCGGACTGGCCTGGCTCAGGGGTTGAGTGTTGACCTATGAATCAGGTCACAGTTTGATTCTTGGTCAGGGCACATGCCCAGGTTGCGGGCTGGATCATCAATTATGGGGTATGCAGGAGGCAGCCAAGCAATGATTCTCTCTCATCACTGATTTTTTTTAATCTCTCACTCCCTCTCCCTACCTCTCTGAAATCAATAAAAATATATTAAAAGATAATAGTGATCATGATAAAATGATATGAGATTAGCTATATATTCGGCAGACCATGCATAGGCAAATGATTGTGGCAGATGCACATGTTTAGGAATTCAGAGAAGGACAAAGTTACTTCAAAATGGATAGGTTACCTTAATTGTTATAAGGAGGAATGGCATTTTAATGAGCAGAGGAGAGTTTAGAAGGGGTGACCTAGCAAGTTGAAATAGAGAATGAGCAAGGTTCATCTGAAAGACAATGTCAAATGGAGCAATGGTATGGTCAATATGAGATGTTTCATGTAAGGTTGTTTAGGTCATTTCCTTTACTCTAGATAAAAGAGGTCAAGACACAGGGCCAATTTGGCTACAATATCTTTCATCCAGGACTGTGTGAACTGTATGGGCTGTCTAGATGGATGATGTCTTCTTTTATTACTTCCTAGGATTCTGGCCTAAAGCTGTGGTCTTGAATAAAGAGGATCAGTTTACCAAATGCAAAAGAACCATGTTTGGTCAAAGCATATTCTCCAGTACAGGCTATGACCACACCAGTGACCCTTAACTCAGGATTACTATTGGGTCTATGAGTTATTGTTAATGTCCTGGATTCCCACTGAAGACCACATATTACACAGTCAGTAAATATTATAAATGCACGATATTTATAAAACTAAAATCCAACAACTCTTCACTGTAGTTCATATCTAAATTATGCAGAGGGAAATATGTCCTCATAGTTTAAAAAATCTATAATACCTAGAGTTTGAAAGGTATTTTACAAAACACAGTGTGCATGATCTAGAAAAGGGAAACATAGTGGTGAAATTTGTGGAATTGCTAATTCATTCAAACTATTATTCTGCAAAAATTTATGGAGCCATGACTTTGTGCCAGGCACTTTGCCCAGCATTAGGAACTCAAATGTGAATATAGGAGAGGGTCCTTTTATCAGTGGACTTTGAATCAGCTTTTTCAGACTCCTTACTGTATTTTAAAACCATTCAGCTTTATTCATGCTTATCAAGACTGACACTGACTTAGGGGTTGTTCTCTGAAGGGAAGGAGAATGAATAGATTGAAAAATATGTCAATAGTCATTCTTTTTAGACACAGTGTTAAGAAGCATTAACATACATTGTCTGAGTTTCCACTAGCTAGTTTATTTATCCAGAAGCTAGTACTTGTGTTTTTTTTCAATAAAAAGACCCCCTCTCAAAGAAATCCAATTGAGCTAAAGGATTATCATAATTGTGTGTGTGTGTGTGTGTGTGTGTGTGTGTTTGTTTGCATGAGCACAAAAACTCTGTTTATACATTCCTGGGCCTCACAGCTGCTTTGATGTGTTTACTTTAATGAAAGAGACAGATTACTCAGCATGGCTCAGTGGTTGAGCGTCAACCTATGTCTATGAACCAAGAGGTCACAGTTCGATTCCCAGTCAGGGCACATGCCTGGGTTGTGGACTTGATCCCCAGTGGGGGGCATGCAGGAGGCAGCCAACCAATGATTCTCATCATTGATGTTTTTATCTCTTTCTCCCTCTCCTTTTCTCTCTGAAGTCAATAAAAATAGATTTTTTTTAAAAGACAGACGTTGGCTCAGAAAGCAAGGCTACAAAAGCCATGCAGAAAATTGCTTAGTTGATTTTCAACTGTTCATTGCACCTTGTTTAAAACAATGCCATGAACCCATAGGAATATGCATTGGAGACCAGAAAATTCTTCAGCTTGAAAAACTCACCCTCGTTTCACCTATGCTTTGTCTTCTCTTTTATCAAAATTAACGTGACAAGTTCTTAGATGTGAACACTTATAAATACACTTTATCATTTTAATTAATCTGCCTAATTTCAAGAGCAAATTTTCAAATTTTCAAAAATTTAATTGCCTATTGTTATAGCTCTAAGCTGGTGAAATACAAGGAGACATTGAAATGTCACTACTTTATGTGGAAGATAAAGGTCTTATGATAGATTCCTAGTCTACCCCAGGTCACTCTGCCATCATATTTCCTGAAGACCTCAGTATCAGATAGAATGCTTTCAAATGCAACTGTTTTAAAACTCTACTAATAATGGCTTTCATAATATTTCCCATGGTGAAAAGTCTGGTGGCACGTGGTTCCAAAGTTGGTGGTTCTGAGGCAGTTATTGGTGATTCTCTGGGCCATTTCTTGATGGTTGGAAGTTGGTAGCAGTGCTCTGCCTGAGGTCTGCCTGGGACAGATGTTTCACAGGAAGTAAGATGGGTATATATAAAAGGGATTTCTCTTGTGTGTTTCTTTTCAATGAGAAAAATATTTTTTTCTAGGGTGCATAATAGATTCTCCTTACTTTCATTGATCAGAACTGATTTAATGTTTATCCCAAGACCAGTTGCCAGTAAGGGAAAAACAATTTGCACAGACAAATCATAATTCATTCTGCAGAACTGGGAATATGGTGGCCCACACTGAGGAAGAAGGAGAGATGGCTGTTTTACGGGCAACTGAGAGCATCTACTGTTTGGTTCTGATCTAAACACATGTTTTTCTTTAGTTGTCACATCTTTAGTTCTTTATACATAGTTTAAGGGTTATCACAACTTGGCACTATATTCTGTAATGTAGTTAGCTGTTTAGAGTAGGCTTCTTTGATATATTTCTATTTAGCAAGCACCAGAGTGGTGAATCAAACTTAAGAAAGACAATTTTAGAGTATGTAATTTTGGTTGCATATTTTTAAAGTATAAACTTATTAAAATTTTAAATAAAATACAATTCAACTAATGTATGAATTACAGAATACATAGCGTTTTTTTAAGTAAAATATTAAAAATACTTTATGCTCAGAAGACATGTATCATTTGGTAACTAATAATTCTGTGAGACTAGAAAGTTTTAAATACTCCCCTTTTACTCTATCCACATACAAACACCTCGTGTATCTTCTGGTCACTAAAAATAAATCATGTAAACCACTGTTTGGTCTTACACACTGAGTGGTCAGATTATTATGACCACCTGATGTTTGTCGGCAGATTAACTATAATTTTGCGCTGAAGTTGCTAGAGGGCCAGACCATTATAAATAGGAAAGCAGGTTGTTTACCACGACAGTAGAAGTGATTTTTTTTCCTGAAGATATGGGTAAACAACGTGATTTAACAGCCTTTGAATATGGGATATATTTGAACGTGAGATTCCAGATTATTATGACCACCCCATCAGTACTTCGGTGGGCCACCTTTTGCCTTCAGTACTGTGGCGATTCTTCTTGGCATTGACTCCACGAGATGTTGAAAGGTGATGTGAGGAATCTGACACCATGCCTGATGAATAGCACTGTCCAGTTCTGTGAGATTTGATGCTTGTGTAAACAGCTGCCTGATGGCTCTTTTAACTTCGTCCCACAAATGCTCCATTGGATTGAGGTCTGGTGATTGTAGGGGCCACCTAAGCAAGTTAAAGTCTCCTTCATGTTCTTGAAACCACTCCTGCACAATATGAGCACAGTGGCATGGCGCATTGTCTTGTTGGAAGAAGCCATCTCCATTGGGATACACCATCAACATGATAGAATGAACTTGATCAGCAATGATACTTAGTTATGTTGTGCTATTCAGACATTGTTCCACACGAATTAAAGGGCCCAAATCATGCCAGGAAAACATGCCCCAAACCACAACACTGCCCCCACCAGCTTGAAGGGTTGTACTCATGCATGTGGGATGCATAGTTTCATGCTGTTTCTGCCAAATTCTCACTCTGCCATCTGCATGATGCAACTGGAAACGTGATTGATCAGACCACATGACTTTTTTCCGATGCTCAACTGTCCAATCCTTGTGTTCCTGTGTGAACTGGAGACATTTTGTCTTGGTAACTGCAAAGAGCAAAGGTGTTCGAACAGGCCTTCGGCTTCCATATCCCATACGATACAGTGTATGGCTAATATGCCTACAAATGTGAGGTGGTCATAATCTGGCCACTCACATTCAAATATATCCCACATTTAAAGACTGTTAAATCATGTCGTTTACCATTATCTTCAGAAAGGAAAATCACTCTACTGTTGTGGTAAACAATCTGCTTCCCTATTTATAATGGTCTGGCCCTCTAGCTACTTCAGCGTGAAATTATAGCTATTTTGCTTACAAATGTCGGGTGGCTGGGCATAATAATCTGGCCACTCTGTATATCTAAGGTATATATATTCTGGTCGAGCACATCAGCCTAGAAAAGGCTGTATCACCAGATCACTGTTTGCAAGAATGTTTGTATAGTTGTAGCTTCTAGGAAATAAAGATTAATATAGTTGCATGTTAAGCAATAAGCACTGGCTGGATTAGTATCCATGTCATTTTCTTTGGAGAAATTTCGACCCTTTTCTACTTATTTAGAGAGAAATAAAATCATTATCACACAGATGGAGGAATCTTGGCCTACATGAGAATGCCTCCCCTCCACCATCACCCCCACCCCCACCCCAGACACACACACACCACCATTGCCCAAAGACAGCAGAGTACAGTTGTTCTGATCAGGCACAAGTTTAACCTCAATATTGTAGTTTGTATGATTAACATTTATGATGTAAACATGTGTGGCTTTCCATGGAAATGTGTTTCAGAACTTGAACTCTGTAGCCACATGGGCCTGTTTTCAAATACCAGCTCAATAAGTTACTAGCTGTTTAACTCTTGACAAATAACTATTCTTTCTAAGCCTCAGTCATTCCTTTTGTAAAACTAGAGTAATGAGGTATATGTAACTTTTAAGGTTATTTTGAGGATAAACTAACATAAAGCAAACACAGTGTCTAGCATATAAATTATTGTTAGGGTCGTTTTTGCCATGTCTTACTAGGAAAAACAAAAAAAAGGAGCTTTTTTGAGGAATTGAAGTAGAGTTCTAAGAATTTTCTTGTTACATTTTTTCTTAACATAAATATGGAGATATCACTTCAATCATTAAGATGCTGAAGAGAAATGAGACATATTACCATCAATGTTATATTGCTTTGTTATTAGTTTTATAGGAAATCTATTTTGTGAAGATGTTAGATTCAAAGTTAACCAGTTTGTTACCTGGTATTATTACAGGATTCAGTTTGTTTACTGAATGGACAGAATATCGACATAAAAAATTCACGCTTAATGAAATGTGAGAAAAATGTGAACGCATGCAGAGTGACATGAATATTTGTCAGTGATTTTGAAGAAAACCATTGCATTTATGCATCTAAATAAGCCAATTAAGCCCATAAACACATTGTCATTTCAAGGTTAATCATGGAAGATGTAAAAGAGGGTGAGCTAAAAGAGTACCAAGTTTTAAATGAGAGCTTTGGAGAATATGCTCATCCCCTCTAATGATGATATCTGGCTTTTATGATACTAGGTGATATGAGGTTAATAATTAATTTTCTATTTGAGTCAAATTGGAGATTTCGCTAAGCTTCATTTATTTATATAAATCTAGTCTCAAGTACACAGAGTTTGTCATTCCAAGGGCACAGTTGTCTTCATAGCTCTCAACTAATTTATATTTTTCAATGACTAAACTGTAGAGAGTAGCATTAGCTTGGCAGTTACAACATATTTTTGTCTCTTCTTTCCTTCATGGATCCTACCAAAAGAAACATCTAGAAATCCCATGAGAATGGGAGGAAGAGAAGCTGCGTTTTTGTGATTTGGCCCATGACTGCTGTTTTTAGAGTGCCAGCTCCCGTGGGCAAAACACAAAAAGGAAATTATGCTTAAGAAATAGTGTTCCACGTGATGTTTGGAAAAGTTTGGAAACCCACTTGGGTCTCATGGGAAATTAAAGAGCAGGAAAAAATGGACCGAAGAGATTAAGACAATTTTTAGATTATAAACACTTCCTGGGAAAGGATTCAAACCAATTCAAATAAGCAGCACAGAGGAGAACAAGGGAGGATTCAAGGACGACTGGGTAAAACTAAATTGCTGGGTTAGGTTAATTGGTATGGGCGGGAAGGCTTCCTATCAGGTTTAAGCAGTGAGTGTGTCTAAATAATGCTGAGAAAATTGAGTTAGAGAGTGTATACACAACACTTAGGAACCATGATGATTGCATTTCTGCTTAAACCAGAGATCTAGCTAACGGAAATCATTTTCCTATTTATTTGCATGTGCAGGAGAGAAAGGACATCTAGAATTAAATCTGAAGGCAGAGTTATGAACCTGAATTGGTTGTCTGCAAATCTAATACAGTGATGCTGGTTGCAGATCTCTTTAAAGCTACATTTACTTACTTAGCTCCTCACTTATGTCAAATGAAATTTAAACATTGAGAGTACATAAGCTCAATTGTGGAAGGTTAGGGATGCAAGTGTAATCAGTTTTCTAAAACTGTATATAATGGTGATGCAGTCAAAATTGATTTTATAAATATTTGCTTAGGCTTTTCTTTTTAAAGGGTATATATTTGCTAAATAAAAGTTTTATGTATGCCCAAATTATTTACTTTAAAAAACTGGTGATCTTACTTGCAAAAGAATACCCAGAAATTTTCATTGAGTCTTTTTAATAATTTAAAAAGGAGATGGAATAGCGGGGGATTTCAGGTAATCTGTTAGTGTCTTTACACATGGCAGTGATACCTTTTGCATGCCTTTCACTCACATATCCAATTACTTTTTTCTTAATTTCTTGCAGCATTATGAATAGTCAATACCATCTTTTAAGCCTGAAAAAATATATGCCAGGGCTTTTGAGTGTTTGTTTCTTGATTGCAAGGAACTGAAACCATTTCTATCTTCAGAAAAAACATAAATTTTACATAAAGCTTTTTGAAAATCACAGGGTAGAATAAAGGCTGGAGAACCAAACTTTTAAGGTAGTACATATATATGCAGGAGGGGAAGAAAGAAAGCTAGATAGAAAGCATATACTAGTAGATTTGGGACCTTGTATGGTGATGTAGTTTATGTACTCACCAATGGTTTCCAGAAATGTGGGTAGAATAAGGATTAAGGATTCTATAGTGCTTCCCTGTCCAGATTTCTATAGAGAGACACGATGGGAAGTATCTTGCCAAATATATTTGAACTGGAGGGTTTTCTTCAAGGAGAAAGGGCATTGGAAACTAAACTCTGGTTTGGCTCAGTGGATAGAGTGTCGGACTGTAGACTGAAGGGTCCTGGGTCAAAGGCACATACCTTGGTTGCAAGCTCCTCCTAGGCATGGGCTCTGGTAGACGCATGTGCGGGAGGCATTCAATGGATGTGTTTCTCTCACATGGATATTTCTCTCTGTCTTTCCCTCTCTCTTCCACTCTCTCTAAAAATCAATGGAAAAATATCCTTGGGTGAGGATTTAACAAAAATACTGAACACACACACACACACACACACACACACATTGATACTATATACTATAGTTATTGCTCAGGAAATATGTATTTATTGCAATTAAGATAGGTAGGAGTAAATGAGTTTAATTTAGCAAAATAGCCATCTGAAATGAGTTGCTAATGCAAGTTTGTATAGAGGGAATTCTGGCATTCTTTTTCTATGAATTTTAAATTGCCACACACACACACACAGATAGTGTTTCTGGTACAAACTTCTTTTGAAGAGGCTGGGGACAATCATAATTCACAAAGGTGTCATGTTTTAAAGAATTTTTTCATATTATCATGATCTTTAAAACTATATCTAATAATCAGCCAGGTATAAGTCAAGGAAATCATGTCAGTTAGACCCCACCAGGCCTATTCAGAATCAGACTTTGTCTTACGGTAGGATAGAGTATAAAATATGTTCTGGATAAGTTTACTGTGTAGCCAATATCTAAAATAAAATGAAATTGTATCAGAGAACCACAAATATTGGTGTGTGGATTTTATGTTATTTCTATTTTTTATTTAATTTTCACTGGCATTCATTTATAAGAAATGTCTAGCTTCAGTTTTACTCCTTATTCAACATTTTGGAGACATTGCCAGCCACTGTTAGATATTTGGGTTCTCTTTACCTCCATGTGATCTACAGCAAAAGAAGGAAGAGTAAGAAACAAGGATAAAATATGCATGGTACAGTCAAATGTGTGATTTAGGCCAGGTACAGTGTTTATACTGACTTTTTATTGTTCTGTTGCTCTTGTATGAAACTATTTTCAAGGCTTCATGAGAACATGCAAAGTTTAATTTTAGTCTTCTAAATGAAAACATTTTCATTAAAGGAAAAAATATGCATAGTATTCCATCTGAATTACTGTAACTATGAATTTATTTTACTCGAATGCAATTTAAAAATCATTGCATTAATTTTCTATCCCAGTGTGTCAAAAATTGACAATTTTAGGTTTGTGTATAACTCATTGAACACTTAGTCATAGAAAAAAAAAAGTGACTTGCTATCAAGAGAAAACAAAATAGTAATTAGGTTGGCAATTTCCAAACACATATTTAAAATTTTTCACATGAAGTTCCTAGACAAGTGGCAGAGATACATGAGGGACAAAGCTATATTTCACTCTCAGAATCTGAGCCATGGATTGCAGTAAACCATCCCCCTCGGTTAAGTGCCATTAGCTTCTTCAAAGTCTTCATCAGCACATTAGATGTCTATTCTACTCAGTGTTCTTGGTTGAAAACAACCAAAGCCAACTCTGGCTGAGTGAATAGAAAAAAAGAATTTATTATATAGTCATTAGGAATTCATAGAAACCATATCAAACTAAATCACGGAGCTAATTTGTTCATAAAATTGGAACTTTTGCTGGGATCTATTATTTTCAGAAGAGAGAGATCCTCACCATCTTGCTGCTCTGGCTGCTAGCTCTGATGCAATTACCAGGTCAACTCCGGGTCACATGCCTGTGTCATAGCATCAAAACTTAGGGCAAGTGAGTATTTGGCATTTTCCAGCTTTTATGTTAGGATGTACTAATTCATAAGGTGAGGAACTCACCAAACATGGAAAAGAAGTTCAGTTTTCAAAAAACTGGAGTTCAGAATTTATTCTCCGCATACTGGCATGATATCTGAAACATGGAAAGAGCATAGTAAAGTTTGAGAAAAGAAGTGAATGAAAAAAGGGGGAAAGAAAGAAATGAAGAGAGAGAATAAGAAGGCAGGGAGGAAGGGTATGTTTTTTGTGTGAGAAGAGGACTTATCTTTAGGTTACTCAGAGCCATTTGTACCACTACAGGACAGGACTTAAGAGGTCACAAAGCAATACTGAATGTCACAGCCAATATGAAGTTCAAACCAAGTCTTTGGAAATGAATGCAAAACTAAGAATATTAACATTTTTTTTTTAGTAATGGGGTATGGAATCTGCATGTACATATGTTGGCTGCATGGATTGTTGGCATATGATTATTGAATGTATGATGTAAAGGTATGCTTATATATTTTCTTTTAGCTAGATATCCTTCACAACAGTTCATGAAGTAATTTTAGTGAAATTAAACTTGGAATGCTGATAATTTTGTAATTATTTATAATCATTTTTGAGTACATTTGCTACTTAGTAACACCTGTGAAGTCAGCCACACAGCAGGAGGTGTGAGAAGGATGGTGATTCATGTACAGCAGTAAATTCAAGCATCCTCCTTCATGGTTTCTTCTGAAAAGCTCAGTTGGGTCACTGTTGGCCTTTAGTTTTTAAGACTGTGTAGGCAAAAGGTAAAAGTTCATTTGGGGGAAAGTTCATTATCAATTCAAATGCTGCTAAAGCACTTGTGAAGAAGTGACTGTCAGTGGAGTAACTGAAGGAAGGAAGCCAAATCTGAAGAGAGGAGTGTTATAAACAGCCAGAGGCATTTGCAAAGGACAATCATAATAACTTATCAGAATAAGGTAGGAACATTGGAAAACATCACTAATCAACTTGGGGGCTGGGATCTGGGACATTTGCTCCTAGAGGCTCAGGGATGGCAGAGTTCCCAACACAGAGGAGGTAGACATCCTTAATTTCTCCCTCTTTATTCAAGTGGCTGGTAAACTCAGAAGGCATGAATTATACAAGCAAAATCTTTTTAAATTTTTTCAAAAAATATGTTTCTGTTGGGATAGTAAAAAATGATTTATGTTTATGATATAAAGTCAGCATTCTGTTGTAAAACAGACAACAAAGCTTTGCTGTTTATGGGTATCCTGTCTTCCAACTGATCATGCATAAATACTCTTTTATACTTATCAATAAACCTGAGTAGCACACAGAGAATATTTTAGTATTTTCATTTTATAGATGAGAAAATTGACAACTAGAGAGGAAAGTTTTGTAAGGATTTAGGAGCAGGTCTACTGACTCTGAACTTCAACTTTGGGCATTACCTCTTGTTTGATGGTTATTTATCTCCTTGCCTGGTGAGGAAGCTATGCTTTTTCAGTTAATAATGTTATATTTTCATAATAAAAATAATTTATGGAATTTTGGGAATTAATTGTAAAATAAGTGAATATGTTTAACTGTGTTATATTGGGTTGTATTGATTTTAAGGGCTAAGACTTGAAATCAATTTTATACAACTTCTACCCTTAGTTCCCATAGTTGCTTTCTAACACAGAGAGGAGAAATTCGGCATGAAGGTTGTCTTTTGTCAGAAGTAAGCAGTCCTCTCAATTTTGCATGTTTTTCACATCTTGGTGAATATTTTCTTCCTTTGGTCAAAATACATTACTCAGACTCAGTGCTAAAAACCCAACTCACACAGATCACACAAAGTAAGAAATTTCTTAGGCTCAGGAAATGGAAGTCTATCGGGAAAAATCTAAGCTTCTAGAACAGTTGGATCCACGTATTCAAAAATGCCTTTAAGGTCCTTTTCTTGTTTCTCCTTTCCTAGAGGTTGACCTAAATCTCTGGCAAGCCATCCTCTAAGGTAGGAGAATGATCATCAGACCAAAGTTACCAGTAACCCTTTTGAAAGAAAATTTATTTTTCATTGCTACCAACCAACCAACCAACCAACCAACCAACCAACCAACCAACAAAACTCATAAGCTTTAGCTCAATGACACACACTGTATCAGGTTATTTGGCTATATCTAATCCGTAATCTATAGCTCTTATTTGCTATATGCTAAAAATCTCAATTCCTGCATGAGCCTCAGATCCTTTTAATCACATTGTATAAGCATGGTAGGGGATGGTACACCAGAATGAAATCAAGGTACTGTTTAGAAGAAGAGAAAAATGAATACTGAACATTGAAACAATGATGTCACTACCTTAAGATTACATAAAGTGATGGGTTACTTATAGGAGAAAGAAGAAAAATGTAATTTTACAAGGTATACTTTCTTGAGAGACAAAAATTGATAATGCACAGTATTAATCAGTTATTTGTATTTAATAAGTAGAAATATCAAGTATTTATTGCATAACAATATTGATCACAGTATTCCAAAGTCTGGTCTTCCTTTAAAAAATTGTAAACAAAGAATAAGTATTAGCAAACTGGTTTATTAGTGTCATGTCCTCATTTAATCCCATAATTAATTTTCAGAAGATTTTATTCCTCATCAAAATATATACTCAAAGTTATGGAAGCTTTTATTTGATATTTTTTAAATTTTCAAGTTTTTCTTTCACCATGCTGAGAAGAGATTTCACAAAGGACATGTCTGTAAGTGTTGACATGTTGATATTCTCAGACTGGAACTGTTATACAAACAAAAGAGCTCTGGGTGAAAATTAGTTGCCTACATTCAATTTGGGTACTGTGTACAGGGATGAGTAATTAGGTGGGACTATCAAATGCAGCAGTTAGGCATTTGGGTCTTGGAGTAAAACAGAACTGGGTTGAATAGCTTCATCACCTACCAGCCATGTGACTTTGAACAACTTACCTCATTTATCTTCCATTTTCTCATCTTTGAAAGGAGGACCAAATAGTCTTCAAAAGATTGTTAGAAATATATGAGATTAAGCAGTTGAAACATTTCTAGTAGCTCCTGGTGTAAATCAACATTCAGTTAGTCATGCTTTATTTTCTTTTCGGAACCTACTATATAATGACTTATAAAATGTAGTGATTCAGGCCATAAGCTTCCCCAGCTGGCAATTTGAATGATTTTTTAAAAAAATTTGCTCTGCTGGAGGACTACCTTCTCATTATTGAAGACATTTGGAAATATACCACACAGTCCTAATAGAAGTGAGTAAGGTTTTTATCAGCTTCAGTGTGCATATGACTATAATTAACAAGTAAAATGAACACAGACCATTTAAAATTCATTAAAGTATGGGAGAAAAATTACATTTGATTATAAGTAAAACTCTCTGCATGTTTACTTACTTAGCAGGAGACATTTGGGGAGAAGTACTTGATTCACTGATGTATCAGGAGATGGCAAATGAAACTGCTTGTAACCTGCTGCTGCCATCATTGTGGGATGGAGTTAACATTAATTGCAATATCTGAGTGTTTGGCATCACAACCTGTGAGCCAGACATGAAATCTTTTTGCATATTTGGTTATGTCCCCCTGCCCCCCAGTATGAATATTAGAACATTGGGTTTTCATCTTTCACTCATTCTGTTTTGGATAATGATTGTACTAGGTGGCATCTCTAAGATGTGCTGAAGAGATACTCATGAAAGAGTTAATACTCCAATCTCTGTGCAGGTGGACACAGGGAATCAGTGTTTGCAACAAAGGCTCCAAACTGAACATCATTAATTCTATCACCAGCCTTAAAGGGAGCGACATTGTGAGACCGAATGGAATCCTATAACGGTTTGAAAAAGGAAAGAAAAAAAAAGAGGTTGTTCCTATTCACTGGGCATGATGGAGAGAGGGATTTGCTGGTTATTGCAAAGTTAGTTTTTGTACCTGGCTGATATAATGGCTTAAAAAGCCCACAGGGCCTTTTGTGGTAAGTGCTCTGCTGAACTCTACCTGCTCTCACTCTGGATTTGGAATCTAAATTGGTTTGGGGAAAGAAATGAGAACAGAGGTGAGAAGGGTCAACAGATCTGAAGTCTCAGTGGCTGAGGAATTGGTGATGTCAGGCTATTTGAGGGAAATGAGATTTCAGAGGAACAGTTAGAGAAATGGGGATTTAGGGATGGGGCTAGCTATCGGTATGGAAAGGTCTAAAGTAGAGCTTCTTTATCAACTCTAACTTAAAATTAGAATCCCTTGGGAAATTTATTTATTTGTTTCTTTATTTATCCTTTCATTGTAAGTAGTCCTTCTTTCTTGCCTCCCTGCTTTCCTCTTTTTTAGTATGTAAAAGAACACTGTTGCCTAGCCTCGTTCCCTGACATTATGACTTAAATTGGTCTGAGCTGTGGAACCAAAACACAGAAATTAAAATAGGTTCCCAGGTACTGTTCATGTGGAGAACTAGGGGTTATAACACTATTTTGCAGCTTTTCGCATCTCGGAATTACTTGAAGTCATTTGAAGTGAGAAAATTAAATTATTGATTGCATTGTTTTAACTTGTGAAATCACACATTAGTACAATAGGAATAGGAGATGTGAGCAAGTATTTGAGCAAGGTGTTAAAATCCTGAAGGAATGATGTAGATGGCAGCAACAGGTTGGGGAAACATATGCCGCGGTCTGACACTAAGAACCATAGGGTTATGTTGCAGAGAATAAAGGAATAGCAATTTAAATGTGGCAATGTGAGGCAAGCTGAGCAAGATACCACAGCTGAAAACACCACCAATTCAGAGGCCTTTAGGAGACCACAAGGGAAAGCTAGATAATTTGTTGGTACCAGAAGGTGAAGGAAATGTTTAGAGAGGACTTTAGGTTTCCAGGGGTTTGACAGACAAACATTATGTAGCATTCAATGAATGTTTGTTGAGTGAAAAAGTACTTTTTATTCAGGTCAGTGTTGTGTGTGTATAACAGTGACCATATTATGCTGTATTAAAAATAATTATTTAGAAATTTGTTCATCCTAGTTATTTGATTAGAAATTTATCATTTTATTTAATCTTTTATTGAATTTATTGGAGTGACATTGGTAATAAAATGATATAGGTTTCAAATGCACAATTCTAGAATACAAATATATTTTAGTAAATATGCTTTTATGCCATGGACATATACATTACTAAATATATTTTGCTGCCATTAAGGTAAGGCAATCAGAGTTTCTAAGTGTAGCGATGGGCAGTAACCTATGAAGACTGCTAGTATTTCTTTTTTAAAGCTTTACACCTAATTGGGTAATCTAGTCAATTTACAAAAGCTAAAGAAAATTGGAAATCTTACAATGTAGGAACCGTCAAGAAATAGTTCTCAACCCTCTGTGTCATTATGAAAAACGGGAAGTCTTCATTGTTTTTTAGCAGTTACTTTAGCTATTTCCTTTACTGCAGATACATAGAATAGGCATCTTAATCTTTATGGGCCAGGATGGTAACTTGATTAAAGTTGGCCACTAGAATCCTCATTTCTGTGCAGAAAATTGTTTTCTTTTAGGTATACAGAAATAGGCATACCTTTCATTTTATCACTAATTTTTCCACATTGACAATGATAAGGGAACAAAGAATGCATCCCATTCCTTCTAATACTAGGATAACAGCAATGAAAACACAAGGATGACTGTGAACAGAAACTCTGTCTCAGTGTTAAGAAGCCGATAGAGAGAGAGCGAGCTTGTGATGAGCTCAGTGTTGTCCTAGCGTAATGGCAGGGAGGGGACCCAGTGGGTAAGAAGGAACTCCCCTCAGCACCTACCAGCTGTGCTCATATATGAAGTTGACTGTGTTTTGACTTCTCCTCTCCCCAAGAAGATGGACCAGAAATCAACATCTTCATCTACAACTCTAAAAAAATGTATGTGGTATCAACACTTAATGTGAAATTTACACTGTTGAATTTTTTAGACTGTACAATACCATTTAACTACAGGCTGTACAGATTTCCAGAGCTTGCTCATCTCACATAACTGAAACTTTATATTCCCTGAATAGCAACCCCCATCCCTTCCTCCCCGCCCCAGGCAACACCATTTCACTCTGTTTCTCTGAGTTTGACTCTTTTAGATACTTCATATAAAGGAAACCATATTTGTCCTTTTGTGGCTGATTTGTTTCATTTAGCGTAATGTCCGCCAGGTTCATTCATGTTGGTGCAAAGGGCAGAATTTGCTTCTTTTTAAAGACTGAATAATATTCCCTTGAATTTACATGTCACATTTTCTTTATCCATTCATTTGTTGGTGAATATTTGGGTTGTTTCTTTATCTTGGCTATTAAAAATAAGCTACAATAAACATAGAGTGTGCATGTATATCTTTGAGATCCTGATTTTAATTTCTTAAAATTAACGTCAGAAGTGGGGTTACTTAATAAGGTGACCAGACGTTCTGCTTTTGGCAGGGCAGTCCCAATTTTTAACAATTTGTCCCACATCCTGCAGCATTTAAAAAAAAATCCCGATTTTTGGAAAGAGACATATGTACTACTCTTTGTAATATTTTAAGTAATAATAATACCCCCGCCCCCGGTCAATGGTGTCCCACTTTACCAGTGTTAAAAATCTGGTCACCTTTGGTTACTATATCATATAGTAATTTTATTTTTAATGTTAAATTGGCTTAATGGGACATTCAGTCTTTGATGGTTGGTAAACTCTATCTAGAGTTTTATTTAGGTAGGAAGTGAACTCACCAAATTCTAGTTTATCTTGGAGAAAAAGAAAGTGGAACAGGAGGGTGAGGAGTTTTCTTCCATGATATATACATTGTATATTTCTGAATCAGAACTATCTAACATCCCTAATCAGACAAAAATAATTATGTGCATCTTATCGTAAAATGTTAATCATTCCTATTTTGTTTTTTAGTCAGCTGAATTTAGAGGTCATATTATGTCAAGATAGCTAGATAACTGTTTTAAGCAGCATATACTTATGATCTAAAAGCTTAAAGGTGGCCCTTAAAAATACCTAGTGTACTTACTTCAGGTAGTTCAAAAATGAAAAGCTTTTATAAAATTCCTGTTTTTGTCTTCTATGCCTACATTCTACTACTCCTATTTCTCTTTCCATTGTGGCCATCAATGTTAACATGTTTACTGAGTTTCTTTTTGTTTATATATATTCTTGCTGAATAGGTACCATTGCTTTATAGAAATTCTTAAAAATATTTTTAAAAATTAATTTTAGAGAGGAAGAGAGAGAGAGAGAGAGACAGACAGACAGACATTAATTATGAGAGAGAATCACAGATGTGCTGCCTCCTGCATGCTCCCCCCACTGGGGATTGAGCCTGAAACCTGGGCATGTGCCCCGGTCTCCTGGTTCATAGGTAAATGCTCAACTACTGAGCAACACTGGCCTGGCTAGACTTTATTTTTTTTATCACATAAAATTAACTGGGTTGCATAAAAATTTCTATATTATAAATTACTATATAATCTTCAACTGTGTTTACCTATAAAGTGATAAATTGCAGGTATTTAGGCAAACATTTCCACCTTATTGAGATGCAGTGAAGGTTAAACAATTAATTTTATGAAAGGTTTTGACAATTTTTAATAGATTTATGATATTAATTATAATTTCTTCCTTAACTTTTCATTTCTTCATAGCAGCATATTTTTAATAGGCCCTGAATTTTAAAAAATTAGCAACTTTGAAGTTTTTTCCCATTGATTTTAGGGTGAATATGTTTAGACTGCCAAATGTGTTAAATGTGTATATTGAGATTTAAAAAAAAATCACATTAGTTATTTTTTCCCTTTAAAGTCTCATAAATAGGCCACTCAAATATTTGAAGCTATGTACTAAAATGCCAAGTGACATGTATAAAAATAACATGAAGATTAAATTTAGTCTTTTCCGACCCTTAGTTATTAACCTTATTTCATTTAATAATTCATTTAATAGGTGATAATACATAGACATAAAAATAGAGGTATTATCAGAACCCACTGCATAATGGATAATTATTACTCTGGAGATAGAATAAAAGATTCCCCCCTGTGTCATTATGTGAACGTTTTCTCTCAGTGACAACACATTTTTTCTCTTTAGCACTCCATTTCTTGGCTGTCATTTTTGCTGCATCTTTTCTTGTTTTTAAGTAATCTGTCAATCTTATAGTCCCCAAATAGGACCCAGTCTTCTAGCTATGGAAAGGAGTACAGTAAAACAGGGAATTGAAGCACATTAGAAAATAAGCAAGGCAACACTGAACTATAAAATTGTAGTATAAGCTCACTTCTGAATATGGATGTAAACATAGTTGATAAGACATTTTCAAAGTGTATTTAGTTGTATGAGACATAATTTGTGTGAGTTAGTTGGCTTTATCTCAGGGATGTAAGATTGGTTTAACATCTGTCTAGGTAATTACTTCAATAAACAGAACAAAATTATCTTTTTTGTTACTCTAGAAGGGTTTTTTAAGGTTCATAAGTAGTTTCTATCTACATTAATAAAAGAGAAACATGCATATTGGTGTCACTCTGCTATGTCCACCAGCCAATCAGGATGAGTATGCCAATCAACCCAACAAAGATGGCAGTTAATTTGCATATGCAGGCAGGGAGTGAAGACTGAAGATGATTGAAAACTGAAGACTGAAGAGGTTTGGCTTCTCTGCTGCAGCCAGAGTGGAGAAGCCAAGCCTCACTGCTGCGGCAGCTGTGGCCGGACCAAAGGCCTGGGTCTCGGGTGCCAGAGGAAAATGGGTGCTGGCAGCCAGGGGAAGGAAGGCCTATTGCGTGAATCTTCGTGCAATGGGCCTCAAGTATTAAAATGAAAGCATCAAATGTAGCAATGAAACATTAGCTATATTTCTACTAACATAAGAACTGAAATGAAGATTCCCTATCATTAACATGTTATGTAATATTGTTTTAAAAATCCTAGCCCATGCAATGAAAGAAGACAATCTCATCCCATAAATAAAAGGTTAATATGCACATTGACTGAATGGTGGAACAACTTGTTGCTATGGCATGCACTGACCACCAGGGGGCAGACGCTTAATGCAGGAGGTGCCCCCTGGTGGTCAGTGTACTCCCACAGGAGGAGTGCTGCTCAGCAGAAGCCAGGCTCAGGAGCCTTTCCTGCCTCCGTGGCAGCACTAAGGATGTCCAACAGCCAGGTTAAGGCCTACTCCCCATCTGTCAGACATCCTTCAAGGGCTCCCGGAGTGCAAGAGGGTGCAGGCCAGGCTGAGGGACCCTCCTCTGCCTGAGTGCACGAATTTCATGTGCTGGGCCTTAGTTAAATAATAAAGTTAAAATATCAGTTGTTACGATATGATTAGTTTCACTATGATTCTCATCTAGATGAATATACCCTTTCTCAAATGTAATTCTGAGATGATGCCAAGTAAAAGAAAGAGGCAATGAAGAAATGCAATCACATGCTTTTAACCACTAATTTGGCCTAGTCTAGTGGAAAAAATAATTGAATAATACCCCAAATGCTAACCTTAAATTTCCTTTATCTTCTTTCTCATATAGTCTCACTCATTTTGAGGAACCAATTATTCCTAGATTTCCCCCCAAACTTTATTTCAAGGTGGTTCTGAGATGTGGCTCTGTTTCTATTTCTTGCCATGATGATATGGAGTTGGTCAGTGGGTTATTGCAGGGAAAATGTGAATGCATACATGAATCTCAGTCTGAACTTAAAACTTAACCCTATGGTCAAACTCTTTTTGTGTCTTTAGCTTTGTTCGTTCTTGTGTTTCAAATAATGCATGCCACTCTAATTTTTTTAAGGCTTCTTCCTCCTGTTTTCTTCTTCCTCAAGATTTTGGTAGCATGCACACACCCTCCAGGCTCACAAATTTTACATTCTCTTTCTCTTTTTTTTGTTTTTGTTAATCCTCACTGGAGGATATTTTTCCATTGATTTTTAGAGAGAGAGAGTGGAAAGGAGGAGAGAGAGAGAGAGAGAGAGAGAGAGAGAGAGAGAGAGAGAGAGAGAGAGAAATATTGATATGAGAGAGACATTGATTAGTTGCCTCCAGAATGTGCTCCTGGGTTTTGAAACTGCAACTGAGGTACTTGACTGGAATTGAACCTGGAACTGCAGGCCAACGCTCTATTCCCTGAGTCAAACCAGCTAGGGCTACTTTCTCTTTCTTCTGCCTATCCTTGAGAGCTTTCCATTTGCTGTTTAGATTAACTTTGCCCAATCAGCAACAAAAAGCCTACATATACAATGTTATTCACTCCTTTCAAGCCCAGAAATTTCACATTACATTTCCTATTCTTTTAGCTTCATAAAACTTTTCTTTCAATATCGTGGCTTTGAACAAAATGAGTAAAGTTATGATTTGACAAAAACATTCAGTATAACTCCCGATGATGTGAAACAAAAATTTCACTTAGTTTTCTAAAGTTTTCTTAGTTTTGTGGGCAAAAATGAATTTTTTAAAAGGTTTTTCTGCAACAAACCAACTTTTCTTAGTTGGCACTGAAAGTATATTATAAGATTTACTAAAGCCCGGTGCATGAAATTTGTGCAAGAGTAGGCTTTCCTTTCCTGAATGCAGGCATTGGCTTTCCTCTGGCACCCGGGACCTGGGCTTCTCTTGTAGCCCCAGCTTCGTCCGGAAGGTCGTCTGGAAGGATGTCTGGTCTAATTAGCATATTATGCTTTTATTATAGAATAGAGGCCAGGTGCACCAAATTTGTGCACTCGGTGAGGTGGGGGGCTCCCTCAGCTCGACCTACGCCCTCTCGCATTTTGGGAGACCTCGGAGGATATCTGACTGACAGCTTAGGCCAGGGAAGCGGGCCTAAACTATCAGTTGACATCCTTAGTACTGCAGGCTTCTGGTTGAGTAGCACTCCCCCTGTGGGAGCGCACTGACCTCTAGGGGGCAACTCCTGCTTTGAGTGTCTGCCCCCTGGTGGTCAGTGAACATCATAGTGACTGGTTGTTCTGCTACTGGACTAAAACTGGCTCTCTGACATTGCCCAAGTGATCCTGGATTATGAAAGGGCACAGGCCAGGCCAAGGGACCCCACTGATGCATGATCAGGGCCAGGGAGAGACTGCGGTAGGGCTCCACAGTATGTCTGGCTCATCTCGCTCAGTCCCAATGGGCCAGACCCCAGCAGCAAGCTAACCTACTGGTTGGAGCATCTGCCCCCTAGTGGTCAGTTCACATCATAGTGAGCAGTTGAGTGGCCTTAGCCTATCATTAGCATATTACACTTTGATTGGTTGAATGGCTGACCAGTTGGCCAGACACTTAGCATATTAGGCTTTTATTATATAGGATTACTTCCTTGTATAAAAATGTTGCTGAAACAGGTTTAAATAGACTTTCTGTACCTGTCCTTGGGGGGTACATGTGGGAAAAAATGGGAGAAGGGGGACAGAGTATACAAACTTCCAATTATTTATCTAGCTAAAAGCCAAGCAACTGGAATGCTGGAACTAGAACGACTGGTTACTATGATGAACACTGCTTTGGCCAACCAACCTGATCAGAGCCCCGATTGGCAACCCCCAACCTCCCAAGGCTCCTCCCCCTGGTTGGCCGAGACCCTGATCAGCCCCTCCACCTGATTGGGGATAGGCCAGCAGGCCAACCTCATGCAGTCCCCCCAGCCAGCCCAGCCCCAATGACACACCCCCACCCCTCCATCCTGATTGGCCCCCATCAGGGCGGGCCAGCTGGACCCCACCTCTGCACAAATTTATGCACTGGGCCTTTAATAGGGTAAATAAGTTCCTAGAATGTAATATACAACAGCATGGGAACTGTAGTTAATAATACTGTATTGTATATACACATGCAAAAATTGTAATCATGTGAGGTGATGAGAAAGGAGCAATAGGAAGAGTAGCCTGTCAATTTAGCTAAAATTTTAATAGGTCTGATAAAATACATGAACATCCTGCAGGCTTTGCAGACAGGCCCCCTTGACTGTGGGAATGGCACTTGTGTTTTTCTCCCTGAGACAGGTGTCAGTTTGAATGTGAATGTCACTGACCACTTTTCTATTCCAGGCAATCTCCTCAAGAGAGGTTTCCTTGGGCAATTCTGTTCTTAGGCAGGAACAATTCTTTGGTTGTTGTTCTTTTTATTTTTAAGATTGATGAGTTTTTATTTTATTTTTTTATATTTCATAAACAATTCTTAATGTGACAATAGTTGTGACTTGAAGTGCTCACCTATACTTCCCCGAGAGAATCAGGAAGTAGAATTGTCTCCTGAATTTCAGCTTTTTTTTCTTCTTTTCCTCAAAACTTTGATAGCTTCCCTGTAGAGAATAATCACTGAAATATAGCATTATTGTCATTGTGGCTCGACTGTTTCTAACAATCTTATCTCAAGACAGATGAGAAAGGGTTTGAAAGTAAGAAACTAGTTTGAAATCCAGTTGTCCTGAAGTATTAATGTTCTGTGCTGGTGGCCTGAAGCTTTGAGACCATTGTTACTCAGAGATACATTAAAACTGAAATAGAAACTTCACACAAAGAATTGAGTAGCTACAAAAAGAAGTGCTCATTATTCTAGGTCTTTATTTAGAAGGATTTACAAAGATTAATTTTACTTAGCACCGTGGCATTAGTTTCTTGCAAGAGTTAGTCCTCCTGAACAAGGATGTTAAAGAGAAAATAGATCCATTAAACCATTAGTTTTAAACAGTCAATGGGACAGCTGTCAGAAATTTTAATTAATCTGGCCTATTAACTGAGACCAAATATTAGGGCCATATGCAACTCAGGCTAAATCTGCTGACACAAATTATTTAAACAGATTTAACCAGGTGAGTCAACTTAATCAAGAATAGTCAAATCACCTTTCCAGTTGTTTACTAAAGAGTACAAAATACTTTGGATGGAATTGGGGAAACAAAGTTGATAATAGGAATAGCTAGCATTTTTTGAACAATATGCTAAACATTTTGCACATGTATCTCATTTAACAGTAGCAATCATGCAAAGATATAGGTTTTCATATCATTCCCATTTGAAAGATGAGAAACTAGAAGTTTAGAAAAGCTTCATCAATTGTCTGAGGTCATGTAGTTAGTCAGAAGGAGATATATTTGAGATTCAAACTTTTCTGCATGCCATAGTATTCCAGACGCACAAAGGAAGAGGGAGAATTACTCAAACATACTACTTTTGTCATCAATGGATTCTTCTGTTAATGAATAAAGCAGATTTTATTTTTCCACTCAGTAGTGGTCCCTAATGCATTTATAGGCTAGTAAAATTAGTTAGAGACCCAGGGCTAGACCTTCTCATATGACTGTTTTCTTCTCTGGTTCAGTATTTTGTGTTTGCTTCCTGTTTTGTTAAAGATTTGATATTGCTGATAAGATGTGAAATTTTTTTCAATGTAGCGATTTCTCTAGGGAAAGCTTATATGTAGAAGAGTCTTAATTTTAAATAGTATAGGGATGCCCTGACCCGTTTGGCTCAGTGGATAGAGCGTCGACCTGCGGACTGAAAGGTCACGAGTTCGATTCTGGTCAAGGGAATATACCTTGGTTGTGGGCACATCCCCAGTGAGGAGTGTTCGGAAGGCAGCTGATTGATGTTTCTCTCTCATCAATGTTTCTAACTCTATCTCTCTCCCTTCCTCTCTGTAAAAAATTAATAAAATATATTAAAAAATAGTGTAGGTGATTCCTGTAATGTTTTTATAATAATGGTGATGATAATGTAGTTAGGTAAATGCCACATAAAAATGATGATGTGGTATTTAACTAACTACAGTTGAATTAATGACACTTAGTATTTTTTAATCATTGCTAATAAAATACTGTTGAGCCTTAGTCACTAACCACCATCACCCAGAATGTGAGAAATGTGATGAACTTAGCGTACTTGCTCAGCAAGCTTTTTAAGTGACTGATTTCTCACCGTAGTAGAAAATAACTTACCTCATAGCACCAACTTCATCTCTTGTTGATAATTTATTTTTATCCACGGCAAATCTTAAGGTCTTTTCTAATCAATGATGAGCACCTCACTTGTGCTGACACTGAGCTCTTCAATAGGCACTTTGCAATGTGAAGCTCATTTGCATTCAACCACACATCACTCTGTAAGGTGTAATTTGCATTTCTGATCACAAGTATAATTTTTCATTAACTTTGTTGCAACATAGATCATAAGTACTGATATTACTTTAACTCTAATCTATTAATTTTAATACATGACATAATTTTAAAAAATCCAAATTCCTGTCTGCATCTTATGTACTTTTATTTTTACACACTTTTAATTCTATTATTTACTAGCAACAGAATTAGAATAATTTATTCTCAAATCAGACAGACCTCTGTTTATATATCAGTTCTGATGAAAAATGTACTAAATTAGGCCAGCTACTGAAATACTCTGAATTTCAGATTTCTTATTTGTAAAAGGAGCAAACCACCAGTTCTCATGGCACAGGAATTTTGTGAGAATAAAATGAAATAATGCATGGAAAATATATTTGTTTTCTCTTTTTTTTGTTATCATCATTGTACTTTTAATTTTTCTCTTGGTTTCTTGATTATACCTCACTGTGAAAGCAAGCTGGATTCAATATATTGTCAAGATGAAATTTGCCATAGATCAGATTTGACAATAGATATCAGATATGTCTTACATTTTTTCCAGCTTTTCCGTCCACTTTAATACATATGACTTTTGTAAACAATAAGACATGCAAGCTTATTTGCAAAAATTGATATAAATTTACACATAGTTATGTATGGAAAATTACTGTTTAAGATTGTGAGGTCTTAAATGATTAAAGATGACAAAGTTGTTAGAAGTGCAGACACTGAAACCAGACTGAGTTTTAACATGGTGCCACCACTCACTAGCTGTCTGACTTTGGCTGGTTTTGTGACTTCTCTGTAACTTAGTTTCATCATTTGGAACATCTGACTTACTTATAGACTTGCTGAGAGGATTGAGTTAATTCATACAACATAATTTAGAACAGAACCCAAGTGCACTGTAATTACTTAATGTTAGCTACATCATTGAGTGAAATGGTGCAAACCATTCCTTACATTGCTAATTTTTAAATTAATGCCACAATGTGATATGTATTCTATATTTTTTAATTACCAAAATATTTTCTCTATTCCTAAGATTAGATCCTTGAACATTGCAGACAGAGGCTCAGGATGTTTTGTTTGGGTCAATAGACTCCCACTCGAATGATCATAATTTGAATCATACCTAGTAAGTGTGTGTGTGTATACATATATATATATATTTATTTGGAGTTTTGTGAGATTCATTAAAATGAAACTCTTCTTCTAGTTTGCTGAGTAGGTCCTAGACATTGGAAATTATTTTTAAATATATGACTTGCAAATTTTAAACCATATCATCATAATGGTCAACTTAAGCAATGTATCATTCTGATGATAGTGGCAGGCAAGATGTTGTGAGGGTGGGTAGTAAGATGCAAAAGAAGAAAACTGTAGTCTATGCTGAGATGATCAAATAACTTTAAGTATAACTGAAACTGATGAGAATCTAAACTTACTCCAAAAATGCAGCATGCATTTTTAAAATAGTTACACAAATATCCCATTTACATACAGTGACCTTTCAGATGGAAATTGTATTAAAAATCTGCAAGGAAAATATGGATGTTTTTGGTTTGTTTTACTTTACATGTCCCTATTAAGCTATTTTTTGTAGCTTAATTTGCATATAAAGAATGGCATACATTCAAAAAGTAGGTGCTCCTTGCCTGTTATCCCATTATTTATTTGCAAACTAGAGGCCTGGTACACTGAGGGGGTTTTCCCTCATCCCAGCCTGCACCCTCTCCAATCTGGGACCCTTTAGGGGATGTCTCACTGCCTGTGGAATCGGGCCTAAACCTGCAGTCAGACACCCCTCTCAGAATGCGGGACTGCTGGCTCCAAACCCTCACCTACCCGCCTACCTGATTGCGCCTAACCACTTCTGCCTGCCAGTCTGATCAATGCCTAACTGCCCTCCCCTGCCAGCCTAGTCCCCACAATGGTCCTCCCTCCTCTGCAGGCCTGGTTGTCCCCAACTACCCTTCCCTGCAGGCCTGGTCACTCCTAACTGCCCTTCCCTGCCAGCCATCTTGTGACCACATGGGGGTGGCCATCTTGTGTGAGGGTGTGATGGTCAATTTGCATATTACATTTTTATTATATTGGATTATATAGAATAAGAAGAATTATTCTTTTTTTAAAATCTTTATTGTTCATATTATTACAGTTTCTCTTTTTTCCCCTCATAGCTCCCCTCCTCCCAGTTCCCACCCCATCCACTGCCCTTATCCCCCCCCTCACTGGTGTATGATTTTTGTCCAGTCTCTTCCCACACCCCCAAGCCCCTTTCCCCCAGTGAATTGTCATTCCACTACCTTTCCATGCCCCTGATTCTATTCTGTTCACCAGTTTATTCTGTTCATCAGACTTTTTTTTATTCACTTTATTTTTAAGTTCACTTGTTGATAGATATGTATTTGTTGTTGATAATTTTTATCTTTACTTTTTCTTCTTCTTCCTCTTCTCAAAGGATACCTTTCAGCATTTCATATAATACTGGTTGGGTGGTGATGAACTCTTTTAACTTTCTCTTGTCTGTGAAGCTCATTGTCTGACCTTCAATTCTGAATGATAGCCTTGCTGGGTAAAGTAATCTTGGTTGTAGGTTCTTGCTATTCATCATTTTGAATATTTCTTGCAATTCCCTTCTGGCTTGCAATGTTTCTGTTGAGAAATCAGCTGACAGTTGTATGGATGCCCCTTTGTAGGTAACTGACTGCTTTTCTCTTGCTGCTTTTAAGATTTTCTCTCTTTTGCCCTTGGCATTTTTATTATGATGTGTCTTGGTGTGGTCCTCTTCGGATTCCTTTTGTTTGGGGTTCTCTGCATTTCCTGGACTTGCAAGTCCATTTCTTTTGCCAGGTAGGGGAAGTTTTCTGTCATTATTTCTTCAAATATGTTTTCTATATCTTGCTCTCTCTCTTCTTCTGGCACCCTTATAATTCTGATGTTGGTATGCTTGAAGTTGTCCCAGAGACTCCTTACACTATCTTCATATTTTTGGATTCTTTTTTCTTTTGTCTTTTCTGGCTGGGTGGGTTTTGCTTCTTCATTTTTCTTATCTTTGACTTGATTCTTTTGATCCTCTCGTCTGCTGTTGGATCTCTGTATATTATTCTTTATTTAAGTCAGTGTATGCTTAATTTCTAGCTGGTCCTTTTTCATATGCTTGAGGGCCTCACTAAATATATCGGCGGTTTCTAGAAAATTCTTGAAAAACCTTATAACTGTAGTTTTGAACTCTATATCCAGTTGTTTGCTTTCCTCCATTTCTGTCATTTATGACCTGTTTCTTTGTCTCTGCATTTTGGCTGCTTCCCTGCATTGACACAGTGGCTTTAATCAGCTGCGTCTATGGTGGGAGAACTTCTATGCTGGAGACACCCTTATGGGCTAAGACTTGCTTAAGTGGGGCTTTGGTGCCCACTAAGTCTGGCCACTTAGTGCGTCCCTTATGAGTCTGCAGAGTTTAGACTGGGTAGTCTCACTCTGCCCACTGGTTACGCTGGCTCTTATATCTCAAGGAGGTGCTATCTTAGCTTCCTCCTGGGGCTTCCCAGCCTTTTATATGCAAAAGCCTCTGTGTGCAGCTTGGGTGGGGCGGGATCTCATGGAGTCTACAGGGTGGAGCAACCAGCTATGGCCGCTTCTCAGCCCTGCCCTAAGAGGCACTGGGTCTCAAGCCGCTATGGAGTTTCTCCCAGTGCCAGACAGTGCTAGACAGTCCAGCTCCTCCCTGTAAGATTCTGAGTCCCCAGAAACTCACCTGGAACTGGAGTTCAGAGCCGTTGGGAGCTTGTGCTTCCTTCCAGTATGAAATGCTGCCAGTCCTTTCCGCAAGCTCTTTCCGCGAGCCCCTTCACGCGCACCTCCGTACCTCTGCACTTTATTTCCACACCTCCACTGTGTCTCAGTCTCTTTGTAGTTGTAGAATTTCTACTCAGCCAGCCTTCCTGTGGGTCTGGGTGTTGTCCATTTTTTCTTTTCGTTGTGATTTTGTAATAGTTGTGCCCAGCAGCAATTCTGGTGTTCACCTATGCTGCCATCTTGGTTGAGTCCACTTTCAAGAAGAATTATTCTTATGGAAAGATTTATTGGGCACTTACCATGGTTTAAGCACCATACTAAATCTTGTCTGTTATTAATCATTTAAACTTCTCAATAATGCTATCAATTATGCATTTTAGCTTCAGTTATCCTCCTGGCATTTTGCAACTATGGCTTAAATTAGTTTCTTACCAAGGTCACACAGCTAATACGCAGCAGACCAAGATTGAACCCAAGTCTCCATTCTCAGTCTTTAAGTAATATGGCCCAGAAATGGAGTGATCGATAGTGTCCCAGAGCTCAAGAATCCTCTCATCAGAATATATCTTCTTGAATTGAATATGTGACACTGAATCTTCATAAAATTGTGTTTAAAATCATTTAATTCTTGGCCATGGTATTCATTAAATAAGAAGTGAGTGTACTGCTTGGAATTAAGTGAGAAAAAGTCTTTTGACAACATGTGAACGCAAGTGTCATATTATAGTTCTCATATTATAGGATACTCAATTCTGACCATATAGAATAGCTTTAGTGATTTGTGGAATTGGCATTAAGTAACAGTGAAGGTGGGAAAATTATTCCCTTTTCAATTCTTGCTCATCCAGAATTATCCCCAGGAGAAAGTACTTGTCTGATGATCATTGCTCTAACTTCTTTGAACGCGAGGTTATTTTTACATTTTAGAGTGGTCCTCAAAATTGGTGGTCCTCAGAATCAGGTAATCAAGAGAATCAAGATAGAATTAAAAAATATTATTTTCTTTAATTTATTGTTAGTGACTTTTTATCAATATAATTCTTTTTTCATGTATGGGAGTGTTATAAAGTGAAATTCACTTAAGTAAGTATTACTGGTATAAGTTACATTTGGATATAGAAATTTGCTTGGAGGAGTACAGTTTAGAAAATACTGAATTTCAAATATTTTTTTGGAGTCATGCAACTGTGAATTTAAATTCTGCCATTCTGCCACGTTGCCCTAGCTTTATGTTCTACTGTATAAGCTCAGAAAATCATTAATCTTTCAGATTTATGCCTGAAAAGTGGGACACGAGAATACAAATCTTACAAGATTCTTTTTGTATTCAATGTTTAAATATATGTATAGTGCTTACTCAGTTGTAGATATCTCAAATTTATCACATAGTAAAACAGTTGATATTATTTTCCAGCTTTTCATTCTTTCTCATTTGCACATCTCATATTGTCTCTGTCTCAAAAATTAAATATCCCATTAACTGAACTCAGAACTTGAAATAACTTAACTCCCTGGAGTTTACCAGTCTCCTTCTGTGAGTAGAGGTTAGGGTCTTTCTGTTATGAGAATAAAATTGATCACAACAACAATTATTGCAGTATCAAATATCAAGTCAAATGATGTATTTGAATTAACTTTCAATTATCATGTAATGAAATCATTTATTTATTTTTTTCTTACCAAAAGTCAGTTTAATCATGAAGATCTTACATACCCTGAGTCATGGAGGTAATCAGAACATGACCATGTAGCTTTGTCATTAAGTATAACAAGGGTCAGGAAAATAAATTTATTTACAGACACTTCTTAGAACAGATATTCTATGGTTCGCTAGGAAAATATTGAATGGTAATGGCCATGATTTTACATTATTAATAATAGCAAGTGGTGAAGTAGCTTTCTCATTTGCTTCTGTTGGGACTCTTTCTGGGGGTGTGGAAGTAAATGTTTGAGTTCTGTGAATACTCTAAAATCAGCACTAACTTTTTCTGGTTATATATGAAAATTTACCTGATTATGTCAAGATATTTCACCACCTAAATGGATGTTTTTGGTTTGTTTTACTTTATATGAGTGCTTCTTACTGTACCCACAAATAACCTCATACCTGAAGACCTAATTCAAAGGCAGGCTCTGATTCAGGAAGTCTGAGAGTGCTCTGGGGTTCTATATTTCAAAGAGCTCCAAAGTACTGCTCATGTTGTCGACCCACAGAGCACGATTTGACAAGCATTATATCACCTTAGAAAGAAAGACCTTTCATAATCTTGACTTTCAAAATAGCTCTCTCTCTCATATTCCTATTCCACTATCCTTTTTTATTTCTTAACTAGAGGCATGATGCACAAAACTCATGCAAGGGGTTCAGCCCTCACAACTCTGGCTTCATCTGGAAGGTCATCTGGATGGTCGTTCTGCTGTTTGATCTAATTAGCATATTAGCTCTTTATAGGATAGCCTTTATGTCACAACTTTAATGATTTTGTTTATTTGCTTATTTTTGCTTATCTATCATTTCTGGATTATAAATGTCACAAGGTCAGGGTCCATGCTATATTGATCCTAATGTTTCTAGGGCCTAACCCAATTAACAGATGAACAAGCGAATGGAAAGCTATCTCTAGGTTATACCAGCCTGTCACTGAGAACCCAGGGTTCTCAAATTTTGCATCAGAATCCCCTGAAGGGCTGGTTAACAAATGGGATTACTGAACTCTCCAGTGCAGAGTTTCAGATTCAATAGTAAGCCTGGGGTGGAGCCCTCGAATTTGCAAATCTGTGACTTTAAATTCCCAGGTGTTGCTGATGCTGCTGGCTCAGTTTGAGAACTGACCTATAATAAAAAAATATAGTTGAACAATAATCTCAAAAATTATGCTGAAAGGCTGATGCTTTCCCTGAAGAAGTATTTAGCCATCTAATTTATCTACTTATTTAGCACTGATGACTTAGTTTTTAGTATTCACCAAACAGTGGTGAATATGGAGTTGATGCATGGGTAATTATGGTTCATTTTATTATGCTAATCATTATGGATGAAAAGGGGCTGGATGCTAACCTTACAAGCTCAGGGAAGGCCTATGCATCCCAGAGACCTAAAGTAACCACAAAGGATGGTCTGAAATTAAAACGTTTTAACTAAAAGCAGTTTATGGCAGATAGTCATGTCCTAAGCTAGAATCCTACCTGAAAAAAGTCAATTTTTATCTTAACTGAGTCTGTCAAAAGTCAGTCTTTATCTTAACTGAGTCTGTTTTGTATCTTTAATAACATACCTTTGGAATGTCTTGTTAATTGCTGACTATTAACTATGTAAAAAATGTATCGTTTTACTTTTTATCCAATCTGAGAGGTTTCCCCTCTTTGCTTTCTCCTGCCTTCCTAATCTAATATCAATGAATTTCATGTAATCCACTTACATCTCTCTTTTGATTGTAATGTGTAAAATAAGATACAGACTGCCATTCTCTTGGAGCATTGTCTCACTATGTTCAGATTTTGCTTCTGAGCAATTTCCACAGTTTGGCTCAAATAAACTCACAAAAATTCTCTATAGATTTGAATATTTCTTACATTGACACACACACATAGATATCCTTGAAGAAAGGAAAGGGAAGAGCTGTCCCTGACTTAGATCTTCTTGTGGATTGCAGTCACGCCAGCCTCCTTTTAAGTCTCATGTCATGTCCCTTGTTCACTGTCTCCCCCTGACATCTTGCAAGCATCAAGGCTGGCCCTAGAGATCATTCACTCTGTTCGACTCCCCGACTTGGTTTCCTTCACAATAGCTCAGAGCTCAACAGAACTTCACTTTTTTGTTTTTTCTCTTTCTCTTTTTCTTTAATGTAAACAAAGCCTTACCTTCTTGTTCAATAATGTTTTCTTCTCTTTCCTTTTTGCAATGATGAAGCATCACTAGAAAATGGAGGAGGCTGAACAGTTTCTGCACACACTCTGCAGTGCATGGAAAAAACATTGCAGTCATTTTTGTATAGGGCATTGTGGATTTTAAGGACTCTGTGATACTTCATTCTTTCTCTAATTATCCTAGCAAGTAGTAACTGGGTAATGAGAATCAGAACTTTGGCCACAGGCAATGGCATTTTCATTTAAATATTGATTAATAAAAAGGTAGTTTAAAGGGAAATTAAGCTTTTATTCATAGTAAAAGAAAGTTAATATCAGCAAGCAATTTTTATGATATGTATCTTAAGAAATGCTGAATTAAAGTTTGACTTAAAGCTGCCAGAAACATTTCTCTGTGTAAGTGCAATTTAAATAAATTTAACAGCATGCATTATATTTTTCACACAAAAATCAACAAGAATAATCTAGAAAACATTAATTTTAGTTGTAAATATAAATTCTTATCATTGTTTTAAATTTCCATGGTATTTTTTTCTTGAAAGTTCTTCACTACATAAAGGTCTGATGAAGTTATGATGAAACATATTGCTTAAATTGGTGCCAGTGGGGAGAGGTCCTCATCCCCACTTGTTCATGGGAGAAAAGTTTTGTGATGTCCTGAGAAAAAGAATATTCTGAGACTTACATGGGAGGATGAGTGATTTTTATTTCTGTGGAGTTGCATCCCTGAGTTTCCAAGGTCTCATTTCCCCTTATCCTGCCAAGGAAGAAGTGTAGCTGGGGGGTTGATTAGGCTAGAATCAGAGCCAGTATCCAGAGTTTCCTTTCTGTGTTGGAGCAGTGTCCAGTCCAATATCAGGCGAGCTTAGCTTATGTTCCTCACTGCAGTCCATCAGTCCATTGAGTGTGGAGTCTGCAGGGCCACATGGCTATGGAGGAAACGGTGACTGCAAGAAAGCAGGAGCAAAACCAAAGGAACCAGGGAATCATGAAAATGAATTCCTTTGTTTAAGGGATTATGTATCCCCAAATTTTGTAGGCTTGCAATGACCATGCCCATTGTGGCCAATGACTTTTGTTCCCTGGTGTTACTGATAGGCACTTTCCCTATTCACCCCAGCTTCACTGTGCATGGATCTATTTCCGCTTTGTTGCACCCCTTCTCAGTGATCTGTTGAGAATGGACTAGTGATTCCCTGAGGAATGTGAAGTTATAGCTTCCTGGTGCAGGTGCCCAAATGACAAGCTTATAATGTCTGGCTTTCCCTTTTCTCCTTGCCTGTTATTAGTAACTAGCTAATTACAATGGTATCAAAATTATACATGAAAAGTATTAGAATATTATCAAAATTTAAATAAACACTTTATTTCGTTGATTCAGTTATCTGATCTGTATTTTGTAGCTAGAAATTCTAGCATTTATTCTTATGTAATTTTTGCTGTAGAAAGTAATTCCTTTATAGATTGAGATACATGGATCTTAGAATTTGATACACATAATGTCACTTTGAGGAAATAAAAGAAACATATCTTTGGCACTTAATATTTATTATCTTATTTTGGAAATTTTTCATTGCTCTGGAGCAGCCAGTGATATAAAAGAAAATGTGAAGTAGAAGTCATAGGTCTGCCATAATATTACAGGTTTGTTTGCACTAATTACAGCATAAATGCCACATTGGTTTTCAGCAATTCATTTGCTGGACAGTTCTTCAAGCAGCCAGTTACAGCAGCACCGAGACTCTAATTAAACTCTGGCTGATGTTCCAAATCCTCTCTTCAGAGCCTGGGGGAATAATAACATTTATTTACAAGACACCTCTTACCCTAAAGCTATCAGGTATCCTTTCCACAAGCAGTATTCCAGTCTGTCCTAGAAAGGAAGGCCAAGTATTCCATTTGGTTTTACAGCAAGTGCATATACTTTTGTACAAATGAGAATTTTATTGATTAAAATACTCTGTGGAATACTACTCAGAAATAAAAAGGAGTGGAATATGGTTGCATGCAAAATCATGCATGTATCTCAGAGACATTATGCTGAGGAAAAGACCTCAGTCTTAAACAGTTATATAATAAGTGATGTCATTGACAATACTTACTGGAAGAAAACAAAACTGGTGAATAAATTAGTGGCTGCTAGAGGCTGGGGTGGAGGAAAGGTATGATTGCAAAGAGAGGTAATATAAGGGATTCTATTGTGTGATAGAACTGTTCTGAAGCTTGATTATGGTGATGCTTACACAAATATACACTTTGAAATGCATAAAATATAAAACCAAAAGTCAACTTTATTGCATGATCATTTATTATTAAAAAATAATAAAATATCACCCTAACCGGTTTGGCTCAGTGGATAGAGTGTCAGCCTGCAGACTGAAGGGTCCCAAGTTAAAATCCAGTCAAGGGCATGTACCTTGGTTGTGGGCACATCCCAGTGGGGAGTGTGCAGAGGCAGCTGATTGATGTTTCTCTCTCATCAATGTTTCTAACTCTTTATTCCTCTCCCTTCCTCTCTGTAAAAAAATCAAAAAAATATATTAAAAAAAATAAAATATCTATACATTAAGAAGAATTGAACCACAATTTTGCCTCTGAGTTTTCCATAGGCCAAAGAATATAATAGTGCCCATAGATAAAATCAAGATCACTACTTAGGGTCATATCTATTCCTAATAGAGTAATCTAATACATATGTCTAATATAATAAGAATGTCTCTTTTAATTACATGCAGTACATATCAGCCAGAAATCATTATTGTACCTCCTGCATGTCTGAACATCCCTCTTTGTCTTCTTCATGCCTCTTTTTCCTATACGTTCCTTAAAATATATGTATTCCCAGGCTGTATCTTAAATTTTAATTTCTTCAACTTAGTACCCCTCTAGGGAAAATCTCCTTCAATCAGTTACTTGACCTAAAATCCCCTTGTTGAAGATTACTTCTAAATCTGTACCTTTAGTCCTAATATCCTTTTATCCCTAATTATAGTTTTGTGTGTAATACCTTATTTTGAATATCCCAATAGCCCCCAAAAAACCACCACAGCAAAAGCAATTTAATTAACATTAACATTTTTTTTCTGAAAGCTACGATTATTCTAAAATCACTGACTTCTTGGTCACCAAAGCTAGAATTTTACCACCTCCTTATATTCATTCTCCCTCATAAAATTGACTACTAAATCTAGTTGATTCTTTCAATTTTGCATTTTTCCCCTTATAAAAACTTAAATTATACCTTAATCATAGTCACTTAGAATATTACAATAGTATTCTCTATGATCTTATTTTCCTGTTATATCTCTATTTGACTTTTACACTCTTGTTAGTATTCCTTTGTAAAATCTGATTAATTTCTTCTATCTGACCAGAAATCTTTGTCTCACAGAAGGGAAAATCTAAATTTCATATGGTATTCTGAAACTTTAATATTTGAACTTCCTCCATTGTCTACCATCATGCAGCACAGCAAACACAATTCTATCACTACCTACCAACATACCCTTCTCTTGGACTGTAGCCACTTCATATGCTTTGTTGTTCCTTGAAACCATCCTATTTCATGTGGACAACTTCACTTTACATGGGCAGTGCTTAGTATATGAGTGTCTCTCTTGTCCATTAGAATCCCATTCATCCTTTATGTCTCTTACTCTGTATCTTCCTGGAAGACCCTCAGTCAAGCAACTTGGAATTCATCTTTGCCTTCCATGGAACAATTAACTTCTTTATTTTTATTTGATTTGTTATGCACACACATCTTTCCCTTCAAAAACTCCAACCTTATTAAGAGAAACAATCATATACTCATCCTACTTCCTTACCTTAAACGCTTTTTGGAATAAGGTGCAGCACAAACACATATATAAATAAATAATCTTCACTTTCTTGTTAGATCTGGAATGATGCCTTTCACACATAAGATACACAGATGTTTGCTCTTTGAATAAATTGATAAATGCATAGCAGACAAACTAAGCAGGCTAGGGAGTGTTGGAAATGTTATCCTATACATTACAATTAGAGGGAGATTATCATGAACATTGTGTTATTAAAAATACCATTCTTCATGATCAGGTAATGTCAACATTTATTTATGGTGCACCTGCACACATCATCCAAGGCCAAATTATGTTTTCATTCTATCGTTCAACTGCTCAAAATTCAGTGTCTGCCAGGGTGTGTTAAAGATTTAATTTAAGGTTTTATTTTTTGCATTTATGGCATTTTTATTATCTTGTGATCTTTATCTAATAAAACAACACACATCTGAAGATATGAATATTTTACTTCTTGACATTTCCTATGATCCTCCCTCCCTCCTACTCACCCAGTCTTCCCTTCTCTGGTCCTTGTTGTTTATTTATTTATTTTCTATTCTTGGCTTTCTCTCATTTCTATCTGTTCCTTCTCCTTTCTATATTACCATTATCCTTCCCACTCCATATACTATATATAACATTCTTCTTTCTTCTTTTTCTTGAACATTTCTGGTTGATTACTTTGTACTGCATCTGGATCTGAGATTGCCACACACACCATGAAGTAATTATAAGCACTTGAGTTTACAGTCTGGAGTGAGTTAGGGCAGTTGTTTTTTCATTGTTTTTGTTATTGTTGTACTGTGTGTTTGTTTACTGTTCTCAGAATCATACTTGTTCTCACTGTGGTACAACCTATCATCATCTTTATTCAGCTTTCACCTGACATGTGCACTAATGTCATCCTGCCCCTACTTCATTCATGCCTTCTCTGGAATGGAGAAAACTTTCCTAAGCATCCTCACAGTTGGTGACAGCACCACTCCATTAGCTGCCCGCATATCATTTCTTTAGTTGGGGATCATTCTTGCAAAGCCAGCCTGCCATGTATGGTCTTCAGTAGGTTTCTTGTTCATTCTTAGTCCTCATTGCTTCTAGCATGGGCCCTCATGGGAGATTTGCTTAATCAATTAAATACTTAGGATTATTAAAAAGAACCAATCCAGAAAGAAAGAAAATGCACTTAGATTGTGTGTAAAAACAAAAAGTTTACTTAAGAATTTTGGTGATTTTTTGAAAGTAAAATCATGTGCAGTGAACTTGGGAAGTGTAGCATCAGATGTCACCAGTGTTTAGCTCTGGGTATAGGATTTGGGTGACTCTTATTCTCTCCTTTGTATATTTCTATATGGCACAGTTATTTTTAAATACATGTATATTATTTTATTAAAATAAGTAACCTCACTTTAATAAATCATATTATGTTATATTTTGTGCTGAAATATGTATGCCAAAATAAAAATATTTCTTAATGGAGTTTGAATTTCCAAAACAAACCACATATGTTTTGCCTTCTAGGAAATACTCTAGGTTATCAATACATATATAGAAGACAGATATATATGGTCACGTTGTAAAAGATATTTAATTCTACATTTCATGCTGTTCAAGGGCATTATTATTCACTGTTTAGCAATAGAGGGCAGTAGAATAATGGTTCATAGACTTTATTTTAGACAAAGCTAACCAAATCCCTTATTCTAACATCAAGAAAAATGATCAAAATAGGTCTCACATTGATAAAAGAAGAAGAGTTAGTGTCATGATTTTTGCTTCTTTTATGCCAAAAAAAAAGTGTATTCTGAGAGAGGAAAAGTCAGCCTGGAGGTTTTCAGAACCTGGCAGTCCTCTGACCTTGTATTCACTTTCTTGGGCTTTAAAGTTTCCATCAGAAGATTAATCAGCAATGTTAATGTTTTTCATTGACCTTGTCACATAGGGTATGTCTGTTCACAAATAAATTTAGAGGAAAAGAAAAACAATAAATTTGATCTACTAAGTACTTAATGGTTTTTGACACAATAACACCTTATATGACTGAATTAAACCTTTTGTGTTCACTTGTGCTTAGTCATAGAGGTTAGGTAAAACTCAGCTACTGCGATGTCAGTGTTCTCAGACCTGACCACGTGCTGCCAGGGAAATGCTGATTAAAGAGGCATCTACCAGCGCCTTAAGAGCTCTATTGAAGCCCAAGGCAAAAGAAAAGTTAGTACTGTGATTCTGCCTTTATTTAGAATTTTTATGTTTTGTTCATCATGGATTTTTACATTAATTTTTATTTTAAAATTTCATTGAAATATTGGTTATCTTTATTTATTTATTTTTTGGCACTGGCTTAAATCTGTCCCTGAGTGAATACCTCACTCTCTTCACCCTCATCCAGCTATGATAGTTACACAAACCAAAATATTGGTGAGTCACAGTAGCAGAAGAACAACTGGGTTGAGGTGCAATGATAGGGACATAGAAGGTGGTGTCAGTACTCAAACTATCATCACTAGAGTGTCCTGCTGTGCTGAGTTCTTGATCTGACACATAGTGAAATATGTCTTAAATCATCCTCCAGGCCTATTTGGAATCTAGCTCTGTCTCCTTCAGGAACAGGTATGAACTACTACCTTGATGATACATTTTTCTGTCTATATAGAGTATAAAGTGCACTGATTTAATTTCTTTAGAGAAAAAAGAACTAAAGGAGATCATATTGGATCTAAACATAATTCTCAATTTATATCTCCCTTTGGTCATCTTTTGCCCTTTCTGGAACCTAGATCACCATCTCAGATCATGTCTGTCCTAAGAAGAATGACATTAGTGCAAATAATACTATACCTTTTGGGGAAACTCTAAACCTTCTAACCTCAAGCAACCTGACTGTGTCATCTGCCTCATAAGTCTTATAAACAGAATAATAAGAAAGAAAGGGAGAAAGAAAGAAAGGAATAAAGAAAATAGAAAATAGTTATTGGTTTAAAATCGGTATACTTGGTCCTGGCTGGTGTGGTTCAGATGTTGAGTGGGGACGCACAAACCAAGAGGTTTGATTCCTGGTCAGGGCACATGTCCGGTTCAATCCCCAGTGGGGGCCGTGCAGAAGGCGGCTGATCGATGATGTTCCTCTCTCATTGATGTTTCTATCTCCCTGTACCTTTCCCTTTCTCTCTGTCTCTAAATCAATAAAAATGTATTAAACAAATAAAATAGACTTACTTGTCAGGAATGGCAACTGAGTGAATTCTAGCTTGGTAGCTCCTTCTGAGTTTAGATTGAACATCTTAGAAAACTTAGTTTTCAGTGAACTGACAACAATGTAATTCTGTGCTCATATAACTTGTGTAATTGCTATGTCCTATAATTGGAGAAATCATATTAAAGGCTCAGAAAAGTCCTGCAGATATTCCCAAATGGCCTAACCCAGCCTTTCCAGCCATGTTTGTCACTGAAACTTTTCTTTTAAAATATAACTCTGATATAAATATTTCAGAATTAGAGTTCTGAGAAATGTCATTAAGGAAATGTTGGTCTTTCCTCAGAATATAGAGGTCTCAATTATATCTTGATACAGGATGTTGGGATGGTTCTTAATAATATTAGAAATAGTACTGATAATAATGAACACAGTAACTGACATTTGTAGAGTACTGAGTTGTCATTTTCTGGGTTGACATCTTTATAGAACAGACAGCTCTACCAACTTCCTCTCTCCTCCCCTCATATTATTCTCTCCCTTTGTGAAAGTGTTAACATTTTTTAACCAGTTAACTGCCACGTGTCCAAAATAGGATGATATTGGAATTTCTTTCATATGTGCTGGAATATTTATAATTTTAAATTACCATAATTTTCTTTACAAACCCAGAGATGTCACTAACAAGTCTAATTTTAAAATTGGGGAACCAGAGTTGACATGCAAGGTTTGTGCCTGTAGACACACGTGGCATGTGGGGAAGGTCTGCTGCTTGCATTTATAGACACTTACGGTGTGTAAAGGGTTAATATGTGCCTACCACAAGTTAGAAAATATTTGACTTATATACCAAAATACAAGTTTGCAAAGTATTTGTGATGGATGTCTGGTGCCTAAGTGGGTATTTTAAAATTAATAGGAACTACCTTCTTCATTACCTACATATATATTTCATGCACCACTCCTTTAGTTCTGAACATTTATGTCTTCATATCACAGTTGATATCTTTCCAAATAGATGGATAGTTCCATGAAAGCAGGGTATTCCTATTTCAAATGCATCACATCATTAATGCTGTATTTTCTGCGGTTCTTCTTAATACCTAATAGAAAATAAGCCTGCAGAATGTACTTACAAATAAAAATAAAATTCTAGAAACTTCCTAAAATTGCAGTCATTGTGCTGTCTTTTAGAAGCAGAAAGATCAGCATGCACTGACCACCAGGGGGCAGACGCTGACCACCAGAGGGCTGACACTCAATGCAGGAGCTGCCCCCTGGTGGTCAGTGCACTCCCACAGTGGGAGCGTTGCTCAGCCAGAAGCCTGAACTGGGCTCACGACTGGTGAGTGCAGCAGTGGTGGTGGGAACCTCTCTTACCTCTGCAGCAACAGTAAGGATGTCTGACTGCTGACTTAGGCCCCTCCCTGCAGAGAGCAGGCCTACGCCCTCAGTCAAACATCCCCTGAGGTCTCCTGGACTGTGAGATGTCACAGGCCAAGCTGAGGGACACCCTCCACCCCCGAGTGCACAAATTACGTGCACAGGGCCTCTAGTATGTATATATATCTACAAAATAAACCAGCTCATAATTCCACTCATTGTATGTTAACCTACTTTGAATATTATTTTCTTGAAGATAATTCTTAGTTATGTTTTCAAGAGGCAGATCAATTGTTTTAATTTATACCTTATTAAATTTTGCTAGAAAGGAGCAAGAGAATTATTAAAAATATAAACTGACTCATAATTATATTGACCCAACATCTAACAACATTGACCTACTCACAGGGTATATTTAATTAAAATAGTATTAGACAGAACAAAATTAACTTCAGAGACTAACCAAAGCCAATGGCTATAATAAATACAATCACCTGTTACTGTTGTTTTATATTATTGAAAGACTTTTATCAATGTTTTATGGCAGATAATTACATTTCAAATGTAAAATATTTCCCCATGAGTATTTAATGTTTCCTTATCTTCAGGGTAAGAGTAGATTTTGTTCTGGGCTAATAGAATTATGTATAGGGCAGTGGTTCTAGGACCTATTTTTAAAAAATATATATATTTTATTGATTTTTTATAGAGAGGAAGGGAGAGGGATAGAGAGCTAGAAACATCAACGAGAGAGAAACATCGATCAGCTGCCTTCTGCACACCTCCTACTGGAGATGTGCCCACAACCAAGGTACATACCCCTGACCAGAATTGAACCTGGGACCTTTCAGTCTGCAGGCCGACGCTCTATCCACTAAACCAAACCAGTTAGGGCTCTAGGACCTAGTTTTACCAATTATATCAATCCTGATAGGGAGTTTTACCTATGATCAGAGGATGTTTCTGGCCATGATCAAATTGGTGATTAAGAAGTATCTCCTTCTGTGGTTTGCTGGGCCAGGTGGACATTGCCAGTCATCCTCCATGTAAACTTAATTGGGTAGTATAGTTTATGATGACCACATGTGAGTTAATGGAACCACCATCCACTCACTTGTTCAGAACAAAACCTGTGGTTTATCTCTAACCACCCCCTTTCTCTCATTACCCACACCCATTAGAAAGTCATGTCTACTTACATCCCAAACCTACCCCAGATCTATTTTCTTCATCTCCTCTCTACAATTCTAGTTATGTCAGCATTATCTGGTGGAAATACTGAAACAACCTACTTTCCCCAGGTGATATTGCTGCTATTTTTTGTTGCCTCCTTTAGTCCATTGTCCACAAAGTTGGTTTCATGATTTATTAAAAATAGAAAACAAAGCATATCACTTTCCCAGGTAAAATACTTCAAATGACTTCTTATTATGATTAGAATAAATTATTAGCTTATTACTGTGCCTACAAGGCTCTGATAGCTTCTTTCTATGTATGCCTAAGCTCATCCCTTGTCATTGTACTCCTTTCTCCTTGCATTAACAAAAAAATATTCCTTAAGCACACCAAGGTTATTTCTGCCTCAGGAATTTTGCACTTTACTGTTTTGTCTTCTTGGGATTCTCTGCCCCTATGTCTTTGAACAGGTACTATTAACTTATCATTTAGTTATCATCTCAATCATCACCCCCTTAGAGGACTTTTCACCCTTGTATTAGTCACTTCTCTCCTAGTAGCCTTTTTAAATTTCCCCCATAGAATTTGCCACTATTTGAAATTACCTTATTTATGTATTTGTTTATTTTATTTCTTACCTTTAACTTATTCAAGCTCCAATAGACTTAAGAGCCCCATGGGGCGGAGGCCTTTTCTGCTTTGCGCATTACAGGAGTGTCTGATGTGGAGTATGTGCTCAGTAATAATTACTGAATGAATAAACTGGGGTTGTGGTGAAAATTAAAGAAACCAGCATAAAAAACTGACTTAAGTCCATTTCTTAGTTTTGCTACTATAACTTTTGTACATCTATATCTATTGCACTTAGAAACTCAGGGAGTAGATTTTAATTATCTTCACTTAAAAATTAAAATTACTACTTTGGATGTATGCATGCATATGTGTGTGTGTGTGTGTGTGTGTACTTTCTAGGGTGTAGAAATTCAACCCTAGTTGCACATTGGCAGTATCCAGGGAGCTTTGACATAGTAACAGTGTGTCTGGGTATCACCTCGATAAAATCTTAACATTTTTGTTTTATTTTTTTGGTTGGAGTCTAGACATAGTTAAATTTTTAAAAGCTCCCTATCGGTTTTCATATTCTATTAAGATTGAGAAAAACTGTTTTAGAGAAAAACTATTTTCATTTGGCTTTGCAATCCTTAAAACTTTCCCAGTGTTGCTAAATTATATTTTTGTATGGCTTATATTGTCAGGGAAATGATAGAGAGAAATCTTTATATAAAACATGCCTATTTCAAACCCCAAATCTATAAACCATGATCCAAATTTAGTCCCCAAGGGCGGACATGAGAATAGTCTTTTAGTGCATTTGTTTCAATCATTAAAACCATATATAAGCATGACAAGATATTAGAACAGAAGTTTCACACAAAATAAACCTTGATTTGACTCTGTTGAACAGTCATGTATAAAAGTGGTATTTTCATTTCATAGCTGAGAAACTGAGCAGAAAAGATATTGACTAGTGGCTAAAATTCATCTCTTTAGACCCTACTAGGATTCACTAGATATGCTTCAAGATTGACTTTGCTGGAAAGGAACCAGCTTTATATTGACATAAGCCAATAGGAGAAGCTGATCTTGAGAGCAAATACAAAATGTTAATTAGTAAGGCAGATGGGTAACACAGAAATTAAATGTCACAAAGCAAAACTTTCTAAGTTTAGAGACAGAAGCATTTACATTTAATATGAGTCCTGCTTCTGCTTTTTAAATACTTCCTCTAATCACTTGTATCTAAATATCTGATTACACTTGACTTTTCTGTGCACCTTGGCTGATTAGCAAACTGGCTTCATCAGGAAGAAAACGTGTATGCTTTTCAGAAGAGAGGAGTTGCAAGAGTCTCGAAGGAAAAGAAAATATTGTGGTTGTGTTAATTTTCATGACAAGGGTGAATGAGAAACACTGTGGACACAAAATGATCAAATTGCATTTAGGATTTAGTCACCTCCCTCCTGCCACATTCCGCTGGGATTCCAAGGTATATCATTGATCTTTTCAATCTATTCTATTGGGATTCTGGTCACCTATGGAAAAATACATAGAATGTAGCTCTCTACTGAGGCAGCAGAAATTCTAATCCCAGTCAAGGTAGACCAAGTTCCAGAAACTCTGCACAGAAGGAGAGCACCATTCAGGAGGAGGAAAATAAATCTCCCTCAAGACTCCCCAACCAATTTTCCAAAGTTCAGTAAGCCTTTTATTGTGTTTTAAATAAGCTCTGCTATTTTATTACTCTTAATTATCAACATGAATTAAAATTTATTTAAAAAGTCACAGAGAGTGCTCTAGAATAGAAGCAAATATTGAAGTTTAATAGGCTGTGAGTTTCTTTATGCACAAAAATATTGATTTATTACTTCTTTAAAAATACAAGCATTTCTCATAGCACATAGTTCAGAAATATATTTTCAAATATTTTGTGTGGCCTAATATGCTGTTTGGCAAACATTCAGGGATATTGGATAGATGGATAATTTTAGAGACCTCTCAGAGGGTATATTTACATATGGGAAGAGATATCCCTATGTACATGTACACGCACACACCATGATACCACAGGAAGTTTCCTATTATGTTCAGTGTTCAAGAGAGTTGATTTTGCTGGGTGGTATTTCTTTCCCCATGCGTTAGCAATAAAGTCATCCGCTTTTCTTCATTAGGTGGAGGATTAATCTGAAAAATAGGAGTGAGTGCACCAGGAATACTATGAAAAAAGAAGGTAGTCAGCCTTAAAGTTGACTTTATGGTCAACTCACAAACAGCTATTACTTTCCAGTAGTCAATAGCCAGATTGGCATGCAGGGTAGGCCCCCTAACATTTATTTCACTAAACATCTGTTTTCCCTTTTTTGTATAATATTGTAAATTGCTTCACCAAAAATTCCACTAGCCATATGCATCTAACATATTTCTTATTATACTGTAAACTTATTTGCCTTTCCTATTTATATTACCAGTGTACTGAGTTCAACAACTTAATTGGATTTAATTTTCAATTCACAATATGTATTATAAACTAGAGTCCTGGTGCACAAAATTCATGCATGAGTAGGGTCCCTAGGCCTTGCTGACAAACAGGGCCAATTGGGGTCCTCAGGCTGCCAGCTGGGGCCTTCCTTTGTTCTGTACTGCCCCCTGGGGGTCAGTGCATGTCATAGCGAATGATCGAACTCCCAGTCTTCTGGTCAAATTTCTGAGGGGATACTTTGCCTATTAGCCATACACACATACACACACATGCGCACACTAGAGGCCCAGTGTACAAAAATTTGTGCACTAGGGAGGGTCCCTCAGCCCGTCCTATGCCCTCTCGAAGTCCACCTGCTGGCTTAGGCAGGCTCCGCAGGGAATCAGGCCTAAGCTGGCAATCAGACATCTCTAGAAGCCTGGGTGTCCTCAGGGGATGTCCATTTGCTGGCGGGGAGCAGGCCTAAACTGCAGTTGGACATCCTTAGCACTGCTGAGGAGGCAGGAGAGGCTCCCACCACCACTGCTGTACTGGTAGCCATCAGCCTGGCTTGTGGCTCAGCAGAGTTCCCCCTGTGGGAGTGCACTGACCACCAGGGGGCAGCTCCTGCATTGAGCATCTGCCCCCTGGTGGTCAGTGTGTGTCATAGTGACCAGTCATTCCCAGTGGTTCTGCTGTTAGGGTCAATTTGCATATTACCCTTTTATTATATAGGATAGAGGCCTGGTGCATGGGTGGAGCCTGATAGGTTTGCCCAGAAGGGTGTCCCAGATCAGGGTGGGGTTCTCCCCTAGGGTGCCTGGCCAGACTGGGTGAGGGGCTAATGGCTGTTTGCAGGCTGGCCACAGCCCTTTCAGGATCGGGGGTCCTGCTGGGGTGCCTGGCCAGCCTGGGTGAGGGGTTGATGGCTGTTTGCAGGCTGGCCAAGGCCCCCCTCAAGGACCCTCACCCCATGAGGGTGTGGCCATCCTGGGTGAGGGGATGATGGCTCTTTGCAGGCTGGCCACGGCCCCCAGTGACCCAAGCTCCCAGCCATGCTGGCTGGAAGCAGGTATCTGGGATTTATTTATCTTCTATAATTAAAACTTTGTTGCCTTGAGTGGAGGCCACAGCCAGCCTAGGCAGGTGGGAAGTTTAGCTTCCTCTATAGCCGGGGCAACCAAGCCTCCTGTTTGCTCTAGCTCTGTGGCTTCTATAATTGAACTTTGTTGCCTTGAGTGGAGGCCACAGCCTGCGTAGGCAGGCGGGAAGTTTAGCTTTCTCCATACCCGAGGCAACCAAGCCTCCTGTTTGCTCTAGCTCTGTGGCTGCCGGCCGCCATCTTGGTTGTGTTAATTTGCATATAGTCACTCTGATTGGCTGGTGGGTGTGGCTTGGGATGGAGCGGAGTGATGCAATTAGCATATTACTCTTTTATTAGATATATTAGAGGCTCGTTGCAGGAAGTTTTCTGCAAGAATAGGGCTTCCTGAGCCGGAGTGAAGTAGAGAAGGGAGTGAAGCCCACTGAGGCAGGCTTCACTTCCTTCTCCACTGCCTCGCTTCCTTCCATCTCTGCCACCTCAGCTCCCTCCTTGCTCTGCCACTTTGCTTCCTCCTGTCTCCACTGCCTCTCTCCCTCCCTTCACCATTTCCGTTGCCTCAGCTCTGTTCCCTTCTCTGCCACTTCACTCCCTTCTGCAGCACTTGGCTTCCTTCTACACTGTTTTCAGTCTTCAGTCCTTGCTCCATGCTTGTGTATGCAAATTAACTGCCATCTTTGTTGGGTTAATTTGCATATTGTTCTGATTGGCTGGTGGGTGTAGCAGAGTGACACCAATTTGCATGCTACTCTTTTATAGGTGTAGATTACCTAAAGTATGTACTATGTAGGTTTACCCTTGTAAATCCTGTTTAGTCAGTCTTTAAAATTACAAGAAAAATAAACTATGGATGATTGAGTAGAAAATAAGTTTATTGAAGAATATGAGTAAGTGATAGGCAAGATATCCAATTATAAGTTTCCTTTTTTGCTGCATAGCTTCATTATGTTAATCTCTGGGGGCCTTTTAAACAAAGTACCTATGCTCAACCAGCCAAGAGATGGGCATGTATCCCAAACCCAGGTTTCCCCCTGGAAATTGAGTCTTGAACAATTCATGGAAAGATGGCCTGAAATGCTTATCCAATTGTTTCTGCTCCATAGATTCCCAAAGTTTTTCAATACCTACCACTTATGAAGTTTTGTGTGTGTGTTTATAATTTATTGCATAAATGTACTTTACCTAGCCAGAGAAACTTTCTACTTGCTTGTTATCCAATAACTCTACTGTAGTTTTTCTCTCCAAATGTGTACATTTTTAAATCCCTTTGCCTCAAAACAAACAAAAAAATATTTATTAAACAAATGAATACATTGATTATTTCTGAAAGATCATACAGAAGTATGATCTATTCTGTCAGGAGATTTATTTGTGACAAAAAATCTTTTTGTTTTGCTAATCTAATCTGGCTAATCTGATATTGATGATTTCTTATTTTAGTTGATGTTGAACTTTAATTTCTAGGAAAATTGCTACATGTGCTACTGAACGGTACTCTTGCTAATTAAGGCCAAGACTGTTTTTGAACAAGTGTATGACATATGATAAGCTTGGAGAGTCATTCAAAAAAAGTCAGCAGTTGAGAGTGAAACCAAAATCTGCTATAGTAAGGTCAAGTCTCCACATTCAAAGCAAAGTGGAAGATGATTACAATGATTTATATGGTTGGCACAGAACTTATTTTTTAATTATAGGATTTGTGATTTGTTTTCTCTGCCTTAATGTGCTATAAGGGATATAATAAGGCATAAGTCACTATCATTCTCCAATTGTAAAAGTAGAGGGTTAGATTAACTCATAAGCAAAATAAATTTTCATTTTTCCAAAAATGATAGAGTTGGCTATACTTTAATGTTATAATTTTCTTTTTTTTAAATTTATGTTTATTGTTGAAAGTATCACAAATGTCCCACTTTTTTCCCCATTGACTCCTTCTTCCCCCCTCCCCTAAAGGCCCTCACCACACCATTGTCTGTGTCCATGGATTATGCTTATATGCACATAAATTCTTCGGTTAATCTCTTTCCACCTACTCACCAACCCACCCCTGCCTTCTCTCTGCAGTTCATGAGACTGCTCCATATTTCTGTGTCTCTGGATCTATTTTTTTCATCAGTTTATTTTGTTCCCTAGATTCCACATGTAAGTGAGATCATGTGATACTTGTCTCTCTCTGACTGGCTTATTTCACTTTTCACTTAGCATAACAAGCTTCCTGCCTTACCTAGTCTTACTGCTCCATGACTATGAAAGGGTAGTTTCATGTATATAGTGTCTCTAAGAATGCAATGTCATGGAGTAGCCTATAGAGAACATTGGCTGGTTTTGCAGTGCCTTTTACACTTGTCTATACTGTTCAATTTACATTCCCTTCGAAGTAGGGGCAATTGTAGTCATTATACAACTGAGTCCACCTGTCCTATGCTGTTCTGATTTTTTTTTTATGGCTTCCTTGGCTGCTGAGGCTGGAATATGCCAGGTTCACTTGTTTCTAGGAAGTTCCCAAGTCTTTTTTTATTTCCTCTCACGCTTGGGAGTTCTTGTTCCTAGACTTGATGGTGTGTCTGGTTCATTTGCCCTAAAGCCAAACATGATATATTGCATTACCTATCAATGCAATTATACAGTGATTAAAACCTTCCAAAAATATCTTTAAAATATGCATGAGAACTATAAATAGGCCACTTAAAAGGCCCATTTTTTTTTAAAGATGAGTCAGTTTGTTAAGGCACAAATTCCATTATGTGGTTGATGGATTGTTGGTGATTATTTGGCTTTCTTTCATCTGTCCAAAGAAAGATATGTGAAGAAGTTAAATATGATTGTTTTGCTTCTTAAAATTCTTCATTTTAAGTGAGAATATATATAAATGTATCAAACTGTAAGATTATTTTCAGATTGCTGCAAGTCCATGTCACTTTCGTTTCCCTCTGTCATAAAAATGTTATTGGATTGAATGTGGATACTTATGGTCTTAAGCCACATAGTAGCAATATCTTCAGTATTCTTTTTGAGCACTGGTTAAAACAACAATGGAATTAATGAGCTATTCATAAATTAAACGTTCATTGTGCACTGTATAATTTTTTCTTGATGAGAATATGAGACAGCTGTATAAAGAACTGATTAATCATCTGAATTTATTATTTTTTTAAAAATATATTCTATTGATTTTTTTACAGAGAAGAAGAGAGAGGGATAGAGAGTCAGAAATGTTGATGAGAGAGAAACATTGATCAGCTGCCTCCTGCACACCTCCCACTGGGGATGTGTCCGCAACCAAGGTACATGCCCTTGACCGGAATGGAACCTGGGACCCTTGAATCTGCAGGCCGACGCTCTATTCACAGAGCCAAACCGGTTAGGGCCATCTGCTGAATTTAATCCATCTGTACTTGAATGCTTTAATTCAGAATCCCCTCCCCAAATGCTTTTGCCTAGAGAGTAAAGTATATTTCTAAAATACTTGTATTGAAGAGGACATCTGCCTATTTATATTTTTAATAGAGTAACTTCCCAAATATATTTTCAAAGTTCTGTTGAAGGTTTCACCTCTGGTTTTCTTTCTTTTTGTAACTAAAGTATATTTTATATTCATTTAAAAATATATTGAGTACAGGTTTACTGAAGAAACACAAAGAAATACATATAAATACAGAGGAATCATAGTAAGTTTGCTCAACTGAAAAGTGGGTGAAAATAGTACATTAGGAAGATGAGGTGAAAAAGAGAAAAAGATAATATTCCTGTTTGGTACGTTTGTGCTTTCATAGTAACTTACAAAGGTGAAAGAGCATACAGTTTGGAATACTTGCCTCACTTGTTTTCCCATGAAACTGAGATGTGTCTGTTTATGAATTCTTTAAGTATGATGAGGGAGTGGCAAGTTTGCTTACCTAGTTTCTCTTTATTTTCTACTTTCCTTAATGCATGACTGCTTCAATATCTGATTTTAGAATCTTTCAGGAAGTTTGAAGCAAATATACAAGGAAGGAATAAGCTGTGCTAGAACATTTACATATGTGAAGATTCAGTATTGCTAATAGCAATCGTATACTGTATGTTTTTCAACACAGAGAAAAAGATATACTAGTTTCCATATATCTTCATCTGGTGATCTCTGTACCTAATTACCTATTAACAATTCCTTTTCTCTCCTAGATCTTAATCTCTCCTTCTGCCAATGTATTGCTAAAGGAATAATATAAATATGCTCAAACATGTCTTAACTTAAACAAAATAAAGTTACAGTTCTAGTCATATTTAATTTTCCCAACATAATACCTCTATTAAACCACAAGAATCTTTCATTGTTCCCTTCTAGGGTCATGTTTCTTCCAAGAATGTCTCTATTTGTTCACCTTTTATTCACCAAACACTCAACACAGGACAATTTGTCTTCTGCACTCACCACTCCATTGAAACGGATCTCAACGAAGTTATGAACAATTTTCTGGATGTTAAGTGTCATGACCACTTTTCAGGCCTTATTGCACTTGACTTCGCTACACTGTTTGTCACTTTTTTTGAGGACAACTAGTTTCTTCTTGAAACATGTTCTCCTCTGTCTCCTAGACTCCCTGTTCTTCCATCTTCTGCTGTGAATATTTTTTTTTCAGGGTCGGTCCTGTGAACATATGAATGACGGTATTGCCCTAAGCCTGCTTTTTTTTTTTTTTTTTTTTTTTTTTTTTTTTTTTTTTTTTTTTTTTTTTTTTTTTTTTTTTTGTCTTTGCACTTTCTAAGAAAACTCCTTTTCTTCTCAGGGTCTCAAATTCCAGAGATATGCTGATGTTTCACATATCTTTCTTTTTGTTGTTGTTGTTAATCCTCAGCCAGGGATATTTTTCCATTGATTGTTAGAGAGAGAGAGTGGAAGGAAGAGGGAGAGACAGAGAGAAACATTGATATGAGAGAGATGCATCCATTGGTTGCCTCCTGCATGAACTCTTACCAGGGTCGGGGAACCTGTAACCAATGTACATATTGTTGACTGGAATTGAACCCAGGTCCCTTCAGTCCACAGGTTGACGCTTTATCCACTGAGCCAAACCAGCTAGGGCGATTTACAAATCTTTATTTCCAGAACTCTAGAGCCAAATACCTAATATTTATTCTTGGATATTCTACTACATCATTAATCCTCCACTACTCCCCCTCCCTAACCAGCTGTTCTTTCCATGTTTTCTCTCTTAGTGAGACTCTCCTGTGCATGCAGTTGCCAAGTGTATCTTTGTCCACTTATGAGAAATTCTAGACATCCCTTTGGTCTTGCATGCTACCTCCTCTAGGAAGCTTCATCGAGCTCCTGGATTGAATTATGAGCCCTCCTTTATGCTCCTGTGCCCCCACAGCAACACTTGATGTCTATTCCCCTTTATCAGGAAGCACGGTATGTCTCCCTCACTAAACATAAAACTCTGTGAGGGTCAGGATATGTGATAGTACAGATCCCTAGCAGATAGTAGACTTCAACTATTTCCTAAATGAATGCATAGAAGAGAAGATAGGCTGTAGACCCTTTGTGGCAAAAGCCAAAAGAAAACCAGTGTTATCAATAGCAACGGTTCTCATGATATGTAGTAGGTTGATTTCAGAGCCTACCAATACGTGTGTCGTAAAGTGTCATTGTATTTGCCAGATATTTATATTGCAAGCAACTGAAACACAAATAAAAGAGACCAGCACTGAATTCATACTGGCTTAAACAAATTGGGAGATTTATTTCTTCAAGTCACTGAATAAATCTGGGTCATTCAGTAGTAACTGAAACTAGTGATATCAAGAATAATTTCTCTCTCCATCTTTGGGCTCTGATTTTATTTTTTATAATATATTTTTATTGATTTCAGAGAGGAAGGGAGAGGGAGAGAGATAGAAAAATCAGTGATTAGTGAAAATCATCAGTTGGCTGCCTCCAGCTGGGCATATGCCCCAACTGGGAATCCAACCATGACTTCCTGGTTCATAGATCAATGTTCAACCATTGAGCCACCGCGGCCAGGCCAGCTCTGCTTTTCTTGTGTATGTGTGTTATGTGTGTTGGCTTCACTCTCAGACAAACCATTTTCCAAGCTCTCAGTCTAGCCTCACCTCTCTTCTTTATGCCCACAAATGTCCTGGAATTGAGCTTCCTTAGTCAGGGTTGGATTATGTTTCTATACCCAAACTAATTACATATATAAGGGAGCCGGTGCTCTGATTTACAGGTCATGGTCACATAACACCCTCTTGGACAAGAAGTACTGTCAGATAAATTAAACTACAGGAACTGTGGGTAGGAGAGATGGTTTTCAAATATACTGTGTTCTCTTACCAACTACAGTGGGAATGGATTCTGTGCAGGCAGAATTGGTAAATCAGACCTGTGTAGAGGGGAGCATTAGCTATCCTCTTGATTGGAATACCCTGTATGAGGAGTGAATTTTAAAATCTTCTAAAGCTGATGCTCACCTTTTGTATAAACAAAGAAAATATAAACTCTTGGATGTTTAATGATTTTCCCAATGTGTATAACTTTATATCCCAATCCCAGTAAATTCATTATTTCAATGAGGATTTGGCATCTATAATTTCTATCTGAATGATTTAAGAAACAAAGTGTTATTAATTAAAAGGTAAAAAGTAAGATTTTACCAACTTTTGCAGCTTGCTGTGGACTGTACCCTTTGAATTCTTCTCCCTTCTCCCAAGGTTTTTCAATTGAGTAGTTACATATCTATAATAATAATTACTGCAGTTGCATAGCCACATGCTGAAAGCATAGTGGTACCTGCAGGTCCAGCGAGTAATCATTTCTGAAAGCTGCAAAGCACATAAAGTGAATTTTCCTCCTGGGTGTGGGGTGTCTACATATGTAGCTTAGGAAATGCAAAGCCAGCCACAAGGCATTTCTCCTTCCTCATAGCAAGAGCAATTAGTATGCTAAGAAGCACATGTCCTTCTAGGTCATTTCAGTTGCAAAATTTTTGCATGCAAAGCTGTCTTTTAAAGATAAACAAGGCTTTCTTGTGAAAAGAGACAGCGACAATTGCTCTAGTTTCTGATAAAAACACAGTCTTGGAAGTTATAAAAGCAACACAATTCATAACATTTCTGAATCCATTGGATGTCATTTGTACTGATATATATTTTCCAAGTAACTATAAATTGATATCCACCTTAGGAGATGTGACTGTGAAACACCATTTTAAAAATGCAACATATTGAGGCTACAATTATGTAGGACATCTGGGTTAATGAACATACGGGCAAAGCCGGCAAAGCATGCTGTTTAGAAAAGGAATAGATACCTTTATTGTTTTGTCTCTTTATGATTTCCAAGAAAAGGCAAGGCCAGATCAACTTATTGCTGTGTATTTATTATAAAGACACATAGAAAGCAAAGAAGCAAGGCCTTGACACCTAAACATTTATTCTGGATCTTAGACTTTCCAGCGGGCGTAGATGGTCTCATAGAGAAGCAGAACCTACTTTCAGCAGTGTCCTAAGAATTAGGTCTGAACACCCGTAGCCTGTTTTTCCTGTGCACCTGGACTTCACATATTTCCCAGAGAGAGGATCTGGGTAACGTGCCACTTCAGAGAGCAATGACTTTCCTCTTGTCCAGTCTCCTCAAAGTGACTTTGGCTTAGACAGTCTTCACTGGTTTAACAAAGAACATAGGGGTGTTTTATTGATGCTGTGCATGTGACATGAGCAAATTCAGGAGGAACTGCTTGGAACCGCTTTCTTGCAAGAAGCAAATTGTGCAATGTTCTAAGCTCTGGCATAAAACTGAACTTCTCTCAAAATTACTCAACTCCTTTACAAAATTGCAATTCACTAAAATGTGATTGAGGAACACCATTTTAAAAGTGCAACATTTAAATATTCATTAGGGTAGACTAGGTTATGTTGTGGCAAGAAATAATACCCGCATTTTAGTGGCTTAATTCAATAGTTATTTCTTGCTCATCTAATCTGATGTGGATTAATGATGACTCCACATGAAGCCAGCATGAGTCAATCTTGTAGCTTCCGGGGGGGAAAAAAGATCTTAGCAAACTCTTCACACCCATTCTTAAGTATTTGGAGCAGCACCCATCAATTCCATACATGGTCCTTTGCCCAGAGCTGGTCACACAGCCCTGCTTCCTTCAGGTGCATTTGGAATTGGGAGGAAGCATATCCAGTGAGTATGCAGTTTTTCTGTCAGTTTACTTATCTGTAAAATGGGAATGCTCACAATAATGCAGAGGATTATTACAAATTAAAGCTATGTAGTAATTTAGGACCACTGTAAAACAAATGAAATCATAAGTCTAATCTGCTTAGCACATGTTTGTCATATAGCAAGTACTAAAGAGGTAATAGCCTCATTATTCCTGTCTTCTCAGAAAAAGGAACTGTTGGTAGGCAGGTACTTAGTGTTTCATAGACTCTTTCTATAGTACTACATAATAGCTTTTAAGATCACTTCAAAAGATTGTCCTGAACTTCAGATACTTTTTTCTTTCCTCTGCCTTTTCTTCCTGGTGATTCAACTGTAATCCCATTGAGTGGGATTTCGACAGTAGCTTGAAACATTTCAGCATTTGATTCTGTCACAATAACACAGGGTATTTTTTTTATTCAATATGGAGTTTAGTTCTTCAGGTTTCCATGTGTTAAGATCAGCTTTAGCTGTAGGATGTCAGGGTACATTTAATTAAAGTTCCATGCTCTTTCCATAGTTTTAAGGGGGATCTATTCAAATCTATTCAGGACAACATGTTTATTTTGTGATAATAATCTACCGTATTTTCTGGCATATAAGATGACTTTTTAACCCAGGAAAATCTCAAAATTCTTCTCAAATAACGAGAAGGCTAGTGAGAGAAGTGACCCAACTACCTCCTCTACTTTCTCCCTCTACCATTTCTACCATTTCAGCAGTTTTGTCTTAAATTTTGAGAAGATTTTCCTGGGTTAAAAAGTCATCTTATATGCTGAAAATATGGTAATCTAATAAAAGAGAAACATGCAAATTGGTGTCACTCCGCTATACCCCAAGCCATGCCCACCAGCCAATCAGAGCGAATTACCCCAACCAAGATGGAGGCTGGCAGCCACAGACCTGAAGCAAGCAGGAGGCTTGGTTGCCACAGTGATGGAGGAAGCCAAGCTTCCCACCTGCCTTGGCTGGCTGTGGCCTCTGCTCAAGGCAATAAAGTTTCAGTTATAAAAGATAAATAAATCCCAGATACTTGCTTGGGTTGCTGGGGGCAGTGGCCAGTCTGCAAACAGCTATTAGCCCCTTACCCAGGCTAGCTAGGCACCTCAGTGGGAACCCTACCCTGGTCCGGGACACCCTTCAGGGAAAACCAGCCAGCCCCCACCCATGCACCAGGCCTCTATCCTATATAATAAAAGGGTAATATGCAAATTGACCCTAACAGCAGAACCACTGGGAATGACTGGTCTCCAGGGGGCAGATGCTCAATGCAGGAGCTGCCCCTGTTGGTCAGTGTGCTCCCACAGGGGGAGCTCTGCTCAGCCACAAGCCAGGTTGAGGGCTGCCAGTACAGCAGTGGTGGTGGGAGCCTCTCCTGCCTCCTCAACAGTACTAAGGATGTCTGACTGCAGCTTAGACCTGCTCCCTGTTGGCAAGTGGACATCCCCCGAGGGCTTCCAGGCTGCCAGAAGGATGTCTGACTGCCAGTTTATGCCTGATCCTACAGGAAGCGGGCCTAGGCCAGAAGGCGGACATCTCCGTAGGGGTCCCAGACTGTGAAAGGGCACAGGCCAGGCTGAAAGACCCCCTCCCCCCGAGTGCACAAATTTTTGTGCCCTGGGCCTCTATTTGTATTATTAGAGTGACAAGAATGACTCAGATGCATCTTAGGCTTCAGAAGCTTAAACTACTGATGAATAGATAGAGCAAACATATGCATAATCATAACACATATAAAAGATATTATTACCAGTCAGGCAGCCAGGAAGGCAACCTGAAAGGTTTTAAGATAACATCAGTGGTCATGGAGGATTTGAGAACACAGATGAGAAAAAAGGCAAAATAGAGTGAAAGGAAAACATGAACAAGAACAGAGCAGGCCCTAATCTATAAGCAAAGAGTGTTCTGAAGAACAGCTTTTAAAAATCAAGTTCATGGAATAGGGAGCATTAAAGGCTATAATCATAATTTTTCTGTCAGTCAGTTTTCTTATTGTTAAATGGGAAATAAGTAATTCTTAACCTGCTAAGTAAAGTGCGTCTGCAGAAGGTTTACTTGTTTTTTTTCTACATTATAACCAGGTTTCACCTACATAAAATTTGTCATATATTCTCTAGTCACTAGAAGATTTTTCCTGCATTGAACATCTGTTCCAATATAAAAATATGAAACTTTAGATCTTTAAAAACCTGTTTGACCTTGTGCTACCACCTTTCTTCTGAAATGCCTTTTCAATTAAATTTCAATCCTTTCTAAACCTGATAAAAGAGATGAAACAATGTTCAATAGAGATGATAATAGCTGATATGTATATAAGTTGATGGAATTGATCTTCACTTTCCATTCTTAGACTTTTGGAAGTTTTGAAGGTGTGAGAAAAATATAAAATAGAGAAGGATTTAAACCATTTGTCAAGTTTTTCCAAGTAGAAGTTCAAGCTCTTTAAATAAATAAATTGAAGGCTTGATTCTTTTGCATGTATAAGTACATTTCCAAGAAGATTGCTTTACTTATTGGAAATATCTGATAGAAGAACTATGTGGTTAGTACAGTCTTTTTATTCAGAATATAAGAAGATTAATGGAACATGACAATAGTTTGAATTATATTTGAATGATGAAGTTGATGTGAAAAAATCTTAAAGGGGAATATTAATTAGAAACATTTTTGTTAGAACTGGAGAAATGATAATATAGAAAGAACACTTTTCAAAATAACTATTTAATTACAAATATGCATATATATAAATTTTATTTATATAAATATAATTAAGTACTTAATTATGAATGTGCTCTTCCTTATCATCAAGCCACTGGGAAGATATCAGTTATAAATTTAAATAGTATTTAGCTTTTTAAAATAGTTCTAGTTGAATAAATTTTTTTAATTAACTGCTGACAGCAGTATCCTGCAACAAACAATAGAGCTTGTGTTTTAAAATAAGTAATAACATAAATTATAAAAAGAAGTCTTGTTACATTTGCATCTGCCAAAAAACAGAGCAACATAGGGTAAATACTGTTTTGTTTTGTTTTTAAATCTGTTTACTTGTTCATAGGTGCCTGGAGTGAGTAAATGCTCAGATGAAAACATTATACCTAAATGTGTCAGGCTTCACACGTTGATACGATGTTGTAGGAACATAAGCAAATATAATGAGGGTAGTTTTTCCTCTCATTTTTTGCAGTGAATTATTTTCTGCTCTTCATTGGCAGTGGTTTATAACAAACTTGTGTTTTTGGCTTTATTGCAGTTCAGAACTAGAACTAGTGATTGCTTTGGTGCCTGGTAAAGTCATCTTCCTTAGAAACATCATGCTTTTGCCATTTTTTTTTTTTTGCAAAAGTATGTCAGAGAATTGAAATGGTTCTCAACTTTCCTGGATATGCAAAAGAATTTCCAATATATTGAGCTAAACAACATGAAGTTCAATTTGTACTTAGTGTAAATGCAAAACTAAAGATGGTGTTGCTGGTAGATATCAACTGGCTATATATTACTAGGGAATACCTATGGAATGTTTTATTATGATTGGTTTCATGATCATAATTTATAAAACTCTTTACCAATTTAGGATATACTTGTAATCTGAGATGTATTATATAAATAATTGTCAACCTGAGATCAATGCAAACATTTATTTTTTTTTCTAGAATCGACTGTAATGAGAAAGGGTATTTCTATATATTTTTTGTTTTGTTTGATTCTATAGTGAGGAAATCCAAGCTTCTCAGAATAGAGACGTGACTTCCCAGAATGGACTTTGGAGAGGGAGGAAGCCTGAAGAATAAAAGGTAATTGCAAGAGGATGCCCTCAAAGCTATGAACTATTTTGTGAGTTTAAGATGTATAGTTTCAAAGCCAGGATTTAAAAAAAAATGGAATAAGGATGCACAATTTCCAAGTCTTTCTCCAAGGTCATCTCCCAGGGCTTACATCTTTTTGTATTATATTTGATAATATTTTTAATAATATCCACATAGAGTATGTTTTACCTACCTGATTTCTGATTCTTGAAACAATATATATTAAATTGAATAAAAATTCCTCCATTATTTTCATGCATAATCAATTCTTTTTCTAGAAACTCTGTTTTCTTTCATTGAGTTGTAGGTCAATTCTCAGTGTCATACAGTTTCAATTACTATCTATAATAATAAAAGGGTAATATGCTGATTAGACCAGATGTCTTCCAGTCATCATTCCAGATGTCTTTCTTGATGAAGCCATAGCTGGAGGGAAGCCAGCCCGGGTCCCAGGTGCTTGTGGGCGGCTCAGGGGAAGCCAGCCTGGGTCCTGGGTGCCTGCTGGTAGTTGGAGGAGGGAATCCCAGGTGCCAGGGGAAGGAAGGCCTACTCTTGCATGAATTTTTGTGCATCAGGCCTCTAGTAGGCTTATAATGTGCTTGCTTTTCAGTGAACTTAGGCTATCCTGCATTCTCTCTGTCTCTTTTCTTTCTTTTCATAGAACCTCCTTCACTCACCTGTCCATTACAAAGCTTAAGATACAGCAAAGGTCTCATATTCTCATTAAGTCATTGTGATATATATATTCCCATGCAGACAGCAGATCTGATTGAGTGCTGTGAGGAAGCCACATCTTTCCCGATCATCTGCACATTTTCCTTCATTATTTCTTATATCTGGTCTAACACTGATGCCTCTCACTCGAACCCTTTTCTTCTCCCACAGTTTCTAACTCAGGATAATCTAATAGGCATGAGTCTTTCATTGATAAGAATAAAAATTCAATAGGGCTCAAAGGATGGCTAGAAAAATGGTGGAGATCAGAAATTATTTTTCCAAGTAATAGGACAACAAACATGAGAAAATAACTCAAAGCAGACCAAGTTTCATGTCTGAATGAATATCAAATTCATTATTATGGTGTTCATGCTCAATAATTATCATAAAGAATACTGTCAGAACAATTCTGAAATCTGTTTAATGTGTAAGTAGAATCTTTTATTATCATTTTAAATGCACTAACTGGGAGATTAATCATGAAACCCAGCTAGCCAAATATACTTTTCTATCAGCTATCATAAACATCTCTTCCTGGTTTTTGAAAAACAGCATTTTCTTATGAAAGTACACTTGTTGTTGACATATTCTATAGCACTTTTTCATAGGAAATGTTATTTGAAAATTTCCTGGTAGTTTGCCCCTGGTTTGTTGAATTACCATAGTTGTACCTGTAGGCAACTATTCTGTTCAAAATATTTTCCTCAAAACAATTATTTTCAAAAATGTATTTTCACATTGGCAGTCTCCAGGGAGTTTGATAAAAGCTGGACAAATAGTTCTCTAAACCTAGTGAATCAAATCCCTGGACTGGGGACCATAAGCTAAATTTGTACCCAAATGGACAAGTTTCCTTACCTGAGTATGGAATGCACTGTTCTGAATATTTTCTTAATATGCCCACACTGAACAGATCTTATACGTGGATAGCTACCAAAATTACCTTGGGAGCTTTTAACTACTTATATTCACTGGTCTCATCCACAAAAATTTAATTATGTAGCTCTGAAGATGAGCAACCAGAATCCATATTTTGCAAAAGGTTCTCAAATGATTCATATAAGGGTTATACTTGGGAATGACTTTTAAAAACATATTAATAGTTTCATTTTTATATTCTGCAGTTGGGGAAAAATCTGAACTTAGCAATTAACTCATTAAAAATAAAACAGTTAATTTAAATATATATTTAAAATATAAATATTAAAACATTATTTAATTATGTTTCCATCACCTATACACTCTTCTGCCTCCCCCACCCCCAACAATCACCACTAAATGCTTAAACATAGGACAACCCTAACCTACTTAAAGGACATTAAAATTAAAGTTATTAGACTCATGTTTGTTTTTAAATGTGCTAAATTTCCACTGAAACTTTCAGTATATCTAAATATTTAAAGTGGCTTCCCCTTCCTAGTTAACATATTATCTTGCTCAACCCCTTATCAAATTTATTAAATTTTACTTATTTATATCTCCCTCTTCTGTAACATTAACTCCATAACGATAAGAACTCTAAGCTCTGTTCATCACTGCACGTCTAGGGCCGAGAACAGTGACTGCTGGTACATAGTAGGTGTTCAATACCCACCTGTTGAATAACTATTCAGATTCAATAAATACATACATATACAGGATTATAGGATACATATATATGATTTATATATAGATCATTATATGTGTGCCATATATCTATATATGAGATTGGCATATTATCCAGTCATTCACACATATACACGATTACAAGTATAATTTCTTAGTTGCTAATAAAAGTACATTTTATTAGTCATGAAAGCTTTGACTTATAGTCAAAGGCAAAAAGAGTTTGGTACTCAGGAATAGATACCCTCATCCCTTTTATTTGAAAGGGACACGAGGCCTTGCTCTCGGTTTTTATTAGCATTTCTTTTCAAAAGGAGTCACGCTGCTGCTGCTTCGGTGCTATGAATCATTCCCACTTCATGTATGTGAAAAGCAGCTGAATCATGCTGGAATCAAAGTCGCCCATGCTGGAATCAGGAATGTGGCAACTACTTAGCCTTTTTTCACATGATAAAAAATGCAGTTAATGGCATTGTTATATCATCACATTGGAAAAAAATTTAGAATCAAGTGGCTGAAAATATTCTCTCACTGTGTAAGATAGAGACACTCAAAGCTTACCTTTAAAAAATATTTCTAGAAGATGAGGCTTTATAATTGCATCTTTTCTCTCTGGGTAATAGCCTTTTCAAGTGAAGAGTGCAAGAGCAGGATTCACTTTATTTTATTCAAAGAATTTTGCCCAAAAAACAACCAAAACTAAAACACAAATAAAGGGTCTTTCAATCATTGTCTTCACTGAACATTATACTAATTAGTAATTTCAGAACATAACCAAGAGTGATGGCTTAGAAACTCGTAAGAAAAGAACCTGAAACTGCTTTTTTCCTCCTCTTTAAAAAATTATTTATTAAAGGAGAGGAGAAAGTACTTTAGCGGTAGTCATCAAAATGTTTGAATTTAATTTTGTTGTTGTTTTTAAATTATGTAGAGACTTTTGATCTCATAGTTTTATTGTTATTGTTTTTTTTTAATTTTTCAAATGTCAGCTCCTAGTTGGCTCAATGTAGCTATAGAACACTGTAATATACACAAAACTGCATGTGGAATTACTGCCTTTCTAACTTTTTAGTCAACAACAAACTTTTCTATTTGTTACCCTCCAGGTATAATTACTCACTCTTGTCAGATTGTGTTCCTTTCTGCCCATCTCCATTTTCAGTACATTTTGTTCTCATTCGGTATTGATTGTGCTGAAGTACAGCACAATTATGAGATCAGGCTTCTAATCTCCAGCAATGCAAGTGGTTGGTCATGTGCATTGGACAAAGGTTTTCATTTGGTTTATAGTTTAACAGGGTAATGGGCAAATCAGTCTCTGGGTCTTTACTCCAAGGCAAGGAACCGACGTTTAAACAGAGAATGAATGGAATTGTTCAGGCAATTAGAGCGAAGAACATTCCCAGTGACTAAGGGAGAGAGAGAGACAGGTGTTCTTGGCAGGGAGAGGAGGCATGTGCAAAGACTCAGAGAAATAATGCTTTATCATCCAACAAACTACTCTTAGTTGTGCAGGCTACAGTGAAGTATAAATACATAAGGAACAGAAACAAAGACATCAGTGTCTGTTTTATTCAGAGAAAGAACACAAGAGATAGGAATAGGGAACATTTGTAGCTTTGGCCTCTTCCACTTCCCATTCCTGTTTCTTTGAGCAAGTGTTGTATCCTCCTTTTCATGGGATCCAACTTTCCCCGGTTAACCAGCTGATTTGAGAAAGAACTAAATACCTCTGACAACAAGTCTTCCTAGTGTCCTGCTAATTATATCTCCTTTGTCAAAGTGACTGGTTTAGAAATGGACTTAATACCCAGTGACAGTGACCTTAATTCCAGAAACTTTGCCTAAATTCTTGGGAAGAAGGTATCACTCTGTCAAATGGAATTGGAGTTGGAACCCTTTAAGGGGTGACATGGCAAAGGCTTAACAGAGAGGAAATCCCATAGGTAAGAATACAGAGATTAAATAAAGATGAGAAACTACCAGCACACATAGACATGGTTTGAATCTCTGGGCATATTATATCCCAAGTTATAGGACTTTCAGTTACATGAGCCAACAGATTAATATTTTACATAAAGTAAGCTTGAGTTGAGTTTCTTTTGTTGCAATGAAAATGTCAGAAATAACATAAGGTTTACTGGGAATGCATTTAATATTTCTGGGGCTTCTCAGATTAAATTCAACAGCACACTACAGGTAACTTTGGTTTTAATGAATCAAGTTGAGAGATTTGCATTATATTTGACTTACCTTCTTTTTAAAAATTTTTTTTTGATATAATAGAAAAATGTTCCCATTTATTAGCTTTCTAGTTTTTTTTCGTCCTAAGACTTGTATTAATTTCAGAGTAAATGTACTGTTATATTGAAGTGTCATTTCTATCTCAAAATCATACATAGTAAACTGAGTTTTAAAAAATTCCTTGTTTGTGGGATATAAAACTAAAACTCATAGATGCAGACAATAGTATGGTGGTTACCAAGTATGGTGGTTACCAGGTGGAAGGGAGTGGAGAGATAGTAAAGGGGGGGCGGGTTACTATATGATGATAGAGGATTATTTGACTTTGGGTGGTGAGTGTACAATGCAAGATACAGATCATATATTTCAGAAATGTACATATGAAACCTACATAATCTTATTAACCAATGTCTCCCAAATATATTTAATTTAAAAATTTCTTGCTGGGAAAATTTTTATCTCAGTCTTTATGCTTTCACACAATAGATGTTTTATTTTTACATTATCTTTTCTTGGTTATTTACAGACATTGTTATGTCCTTCAGTTGATATTCCAGAATGTCAAGCAGGGTTTTTTTTGCACCTTTCTAAAGCCATTGGAGATTTAGCTTCTCAAATGATTGCCTAGAGCCTACATAATCTCCTTTAAGTCTTCCTACTTATTTGATCTGCCATTTCATATAGTTTCATCAGCAGTTTTTTGTTTGTTTTTTGTATTTTATTGATCTGATAACCTAACTGGAACAGAAGCTGAGATAGTAATGTCATCAAAATGAGGAGGTTTATGAGACAGCACCTAGATTGGGAGTTAATAAATATATTTAAGAAGATAAAAAGTGCTGTATTGCATTCAGGATTTCATTTCTAATTCATATACATAATTCATCTAATTTTCCTTAATTTAACTTATAGCTTGAGATATACTAAGGAAAACCTAAACCTAAATTTTATGTGGAGTTTGTAGAGGTATAATAGTGTTGGTAAGTTTGAAATAATGAGAAATGTTTTGACAAGCCATACTAATATAGGGTGATTGAAAAAAAGAACTCTGCCTCAAGACTACTCTATCAAGATTCACACTCCTGTTTCTTATTGGGACATTTGGACAAATGGCCAAGTCAGCAGGCCAGAGTCAGGCTTTGAAAATGATAAGGAAATATGTCAATTGTTGAAGGAAATGTGGGCATCCGGAGAGTGAAAGAAAGAGTATTTATTAAGAGACAGTATTTATTAAGTTCATAGTCAAATGTAAATTGAATCTTGAGTCCACGGCTTACTGAGTGGTCTTGGTCAAGGACTTCACCTTGAACTTGGACAAGTAACATATGGGATCCTCAGTTCTTCCATCCTGGCCAGTGGTTTATCCTGTATATAGGTGTCAGTTTCTTCATGTGTATAAAAAGTAGTTGTTTAGATGTGCACTGCAGAACTTTTGTGAAATATAATGAGATAATTCATATAGGGCTCTTTGCAGAGTACTTGGTACATAATGAAAACTCAGCACATGGTAATTATAATGATTATGATTAAGATGGTGGATAGCAAATTGTGATTCAGAATTTGGGGAGTAAAGAGAATAGGAGGAATCCAGAATAATATTGAATGCAAACTACAACTGAAAAATAAAAAAGTAAAAAAATAAATTGATATTACAGAAAAAAATAAAGAGAATCTGAGGAATGAGACCCTGTTATTCAGGGAAGAACTAACACTTGCATCAATATTATTGGACAGGGCTTGAGGGCAGGGGCTCCTTGACATCACGGTAATAATTTTTTTGAATTTGACACCAAAAAGCAAAGGCAACAAAAGCTGAAATAAACAAGTGGGACTACATCAAAGTAAAAAACTTTCTCATAGCAGAGGAGACCATCACAAAATGAAAAAGCAACATACAGAATGTGAGGATATATTTATAAATTTTTATCTGATAAAGAGTTAATATCTAAAATGTATAAAGTACTTACAACAGCTTAATAGAAAAAAACAACAACAATAACAAAAAAAACCCGCAAAAAACAACAACAAAAAATTCCCTAATTAAAAAATGGGCCAGGGGCACAAATAGACATTTCTTGAACAAAGATATACACGAGACCAACAGGTCCATGAAAAGATGGTCAACATCACTAGTCATTAGCAAAATGCAAATTAAAATAATGAGATATCACCTCATACCTGTGTCCTTCATATACTAAGAAAGTTGAGACATCTTCTTAATATTTTTGGAAGACTATAAAGCATCAGAAAATAGATGTTCAAAGTTTGCCAGTGTGAAAGTTTAGAAAAGAAAAATGGTTGATATGAGTATAGAGTCGATATAGATTATAAAGTGTAAATGGTTGATATAGAGTATAGAGTCTATATAGATTATAATGTGTATATCAAAGAATTAGTGTCAGTTGAGATTCTAATAATAAAAATTCACTCTTTACATCAATCCATTTCTTGATTCCCATGGTAGCCTTGCTGTTGATGACATTCTAATTTGGGCCATGGGGAAAAAATCAATGAAAGTACATAAAGTAATTTGCAAAAACCCAAAAAACAACCCCCCCCCAAAAAAAATAGTTTAGTTGAGTCAGGTAGGTATCTTTATTTTTCCTTATATATTTTCTCATATGTTAAATTACTGAAAAATAGAAGTTACGCCACTTCAGTTATCATATACCACAAAGACATCAATGTTTCCTGAGATTTAGGAAAAGTACCTTTAAACATATTAGCATACTTTTGCCCTAACCATTTCGGCTCAGTGGATAGTGTTGGTCTGTGGACTGAGGGGTCCAGAGTTTGATTCCTGTCGAAGGCACATACCTCAGTTGCAGGCTCCTCCTGGGCCTGGGACCTGGTCAAGGCTCTTACAGGAAACAACAAGTCCATGTGTTTCTCTCACACTGATATTTCTCTCCATCTTTCCCTCTTTCTTCCACTTTCTCTAAAAAAATCTATGGAAAAATACCCTCGGGTGAGGATTATAAATAAATAAATAGATAGATAAATAGATAGATTAGTACACTTTTATGTAAAACAGAAGGAAAACTCTTGAAGCCCTATCACTGGATCCCTGTAGGAAAGGCAACACTAGGGAAGCTGGGACAGGCTCTGCTGCATGGGAAGAGAAAAATTCTGAGATGTTCTAATTAATTACAGCATGCCAGAGAATGGGAGAGAGAGAAGGGAGGTTAATCAGGTTGCAGAACTGAGGGCCAAAACCAACGAATGACTATGCATGTTCCTGAATGTATGTGAAAGTTTTGAATCAACTTTCAGCTCTTACCTGGAGAGACTAGGTGACCACCACATGCCACCACATCTGGACTGTTGCCCACCACCAATCCAAAAGCAGCAAATACTTCTCCTTCCCCACCTTCCCATGCACCTATCCCAGAATTTATCTGATTTACATCTCAAACCCCTTATCTATAGTTAGTGTAAATTCTTTCAAATCAACTTAAGTCTTTCTTCCCCAAACTCATTGGATAAAAGAGCCCCAGAGTGGTAGCCATGTTTGTCTTCATCTAGATCTGCTGCTGGTGGTTTGGATTGCTTGTCCCAGGATCTGGTGCTTATCCTGGCTAACAATTGGCTCAGTAAACCCTTTCAAAAAAACTTGCAGCTTCAAAGGTCATTGTTTAACAAGCACATGAAGAAGGCAAGGTTTTGAGAACTAATGCCAGCATCTGGCCCGGTGACTGTGACTAGATATATTTTTAGGTCTACTGGCCTTTGTTATTCGACTTATAAAGGTTCTCAATTTTTTATTATTTTTGGGTAATAAATTTATTGTTTAATTTTTAATAGAAAGAGGTTATTTTAGTTATCTGTGAGGAGGGTGCTATTGAACACCTTAAAAAATTTAAATTGATTTTCAGTTAGATTTTACCCAAATATTTAACTTGCCTCTTTTTGTTTAAGTTACAGTGTGACCACTACCACCTCAGAGAACTTCCCATTTATTTAGAGCTCACTTATAAAATAATGGGTGCTATCTCCCTAATTGATCATTGTGTAACCAAACCAGCTCTCAAGAGCTTGTACCCTATTAGAGGTGAATAAATTAATTCTCCCGTGCATTCTTCGCAGTCACTCCTCCCCTGAAACCAGTTTAACACTGTTCAAGTAATACCTAGGAGTTGAATTATTGGATCATATGGCAACTCTATGTTTAATTTTCTGATGAGGTAGCAAACTATTTCATATCACCTTACATGTTTCCACCAGCAGTGCATAATGGAACTCAGTCTCTCTCTTGTTATTGTCCTGCATGTGCATTATAGCCATCCTGATGGTTGTAAGGTCTGACCTCAATGTGGTTTCGGTTTGTATTTCCCTAATGTCTACTGATGTTCATTGGACATCTTTTGTGTGTTTGTTGGCCATTTGTGTTCTTTCTTTGGAGAAATGTCATTGAAATCGATTGCTCATTAAAAAATTAATAGACCTTAAAAAAACCTAAATGAAAACTAAAGAAATCTAACAATTTAAGCATCATTGTGAAGATTAATTAATGACTCCTACAAGAGCAAAATAACAATGGCACATGATTTATGAGAGTATATGCATTTCTAATAAATTGTACACTATAGCCAGAGGGTGCACTGATTGTTGATCTGTGATTCCTTAGATAATGCTGTTTCCAATGCTCTAAATTTTGCAAAACAAACTGTCACCCTCCCTCAGACAGAGGAAATGTGTAACCTTCCACAGCCACTTACCCTATGTTTTCTCAACTTGAAAATGATAATGTCATAATCAACATGACTTCTGTGAGAGGCAAGGGATGTTTTCATCCTCACTTTGAAGCTGTTTTATGTAAAGCAGTGTGAGCTCTGCCAAGCATCCCATTGTATAATGAGATTTTTTTTTCTATTAGAAGTCATAATGAGAGGCTAGTTAGCTGACTTAGAGCACAAGACATATAGGACTTAGATGTCAGCCTCCAGTCAGGCCTAGGTGAGCAGACACTCATATCCTGTTCTGTGAATCTGGACCTCTTTTTCAATCTCAGAAAGCCTGTTTTAAATGTGATTTTCAGTGGTCAAAAAGAGTGAGAAATAACAGAGATTTTTAAAAAATTTATTTTATTGATTTTTTACAGAGAGGAAGGCAGAGGGATAGAGTTAGAAACATCGATGAGAGAAACATCAATCAGCTGTCTCCTGCACACCTTCCACTAGGGATGTGCCCGCAACCAAGGTACATGCCCTTGACCAGAATTGAACCTGGGACCTTTCGGTCCACAGGCTGATGCTCTATCTGCTGAGCCAAACTGGTTAGGGCAAGCAGAGATTTCTAAAAGAACTTCTCAGGTCTTTGAATCACCCTCTACTTTTTTTCTGCCTTAGCTCTTTGTCATACTTCAGAGCTATGCTCATAGAAAATCAGTTTGGAATTCATTATATATAAAATAATAAAAGAAATCCTTCAAGCTACCACAAAAGATTATAATGTGTTTGACTAATAGTTCATGTTTTCTGAAAGTCCGAGCCCTTTATAAAGTGCCCTTAAGGACTGTCAGGCTCTTAGTGGAATATTCTGAAGCACTTGATATTCATACAAAATCTGAATTTTATTAAAAAAAATACTTTCTATGAATAAAATTTGTGAAGAACACATATCCATTTCCACTTGTTGAATTACAGTAGTGTGAGTTCTAGGAAATGGGTGAGAATAAACAATCCCTGTAAATTTGATATCAGAGCTAGTCAAGTTGCTAATGATAGATAGGTGGTATGGTACACTGGTCGAGTGACTTTGGAGTCAGTAGGCTTGTGTGACTTTTATTTTTACTTACTTGACATGTTACCAAAATGTCAGTGTGAATATATGTAATGTGAGGGTATAGTGGACACATATTGTTTCAATCAGTGTGACATCCGTTCAGCTCTCTTCCAGCAACAGCTTTTTGGGTTTCTTTTGGAAACCACCTCCTTTAGACTCATGCTCATGCTTCCTGCTAGGTGGGCTCAGAGGGAGGCACGTGGCCTACATATGGCAAAGAGAGCATCAAGGAGCAAGAAACAGTGCTAGGATCCTGGTTGGGATTATTGGAAAATTTACTGGAAGGATAAACTGGAAGGGCAGTTAAATTTTTTTTTTTAAGAATTTGCTTCTGATAAAATGGACATAGTGTAAAACAAAACAACTATAGACAATCAGATAATTCATACAATATCATTTAGGTATCTGAATCCTGCTGTTCTTGAAGCAAAATCATCCCTTACAATTTCATGAACAAATAGTTCTCACTTCTTTTTTTTTTCTTTTGCAAAAAGAATGCTAAATACATAGAATAAGATTAGAATAGTTATATTCTTCTTGTAGGAATTTTGTGCATCTATATATATAAAAGCCTAAGCGATCACCGAATATTCGACTATACTACCAGAAGCTATGACATGCGGTAACCATCTGAAGGCAGATACTCTGACAGGTAGCTATGACATGCACTGACCACCAGGGGGGCAGATGCTCAATGCAGGAGCTGCCAGGCTTTGGTGACTTGGAAGCTGGGTGACGCACCCAGAACCAGAGAGGAAGGAGCCTGATTCTGGGGTGCCTCACCTGAGAACCACCCAATCACAATCTGGGACCTCTTGGGGGATGTTGGAGAGCTAGTTTCAGCCCATTCCTCACAGGCCAGGCCGAGGGACCTGACCAGTGCATGAATCCATGCACTGGGTCTCTAGTATAACATATTTGCCATAATACCTAGAAATTATGTACCTATGGGGAATTATGAGTCTGTTCTCTGTGTCAGTCTAAATCAATGGCTGAACCTCATTGACATTGTGACCTAAAAACTGAGGGACCATGACAGTCATCCACAGAATATTTTCCTGCCAACAAAGAGCAAGTTTAGTAAACAGAACAAATTATTTTGGAAAAGTTCGGACACATCATCTCACAAAACTTTATTGGTTTGAATTTATGGAGCACACTCCATGTGTCAGACATATATTCATGCTTCTAGGCACCAACCATGCTAAAGCCAGACTCCCCACTGACAATATCAGTACCAAGTCTGGGACAAACAGCACAGGTCCATAAAATAACGTATATTCATAAAATAACACATAAATAATATATCTTTAAAAATCTGCATCACACAAGAACTAGAGACACTCTGAATCACATCTGTCTAAAGGTTTTCACCAGTATCTTTGGAAAGAGGAACTGTAAAAAAGTATAATTTATTATTGAAGTCCAGCATATCTTAATTAAAAAAAAAAAACACAACTCTCCTCATTTCCAGAAACTTATGCATTTAGAGTACCTTTAATTTTATTATATTTAGATCTGGACCAGGAGACAGAGATCTTATCTGACTATTCCAGGTCAATGTTTTGGCTCCCAGAGGGGGCACACCTGGGTAATCAGCACCCCTTGAACAGTGTTACATTACAAAGACCCAGCCATCTGGGTCTGTTAGACCTTCTGTAGACATTTGCATGTAGATAGTGTATGGACTCATCGATATCTATCCCAACATTCATGTACAATACTTATTGTGGAGAATTCAGCTTCACAAATGGCATATAAAATTGCATCTTTGAGAGTCTTATAATAGAGCTGTTAACATATTAGCAATCTGTTAGCAGTCTGGACTGTCATGAGCAAGAACCTACGCACAGTATGAGCCATCGTTTATTTCAGGGCACACCAAGAATGTACAGCATTTATTTTAATAAACTAAGACATAAAAAGACCACGTTGAGATGTACCAAATGGGATGCTGAGAGACAACAAAAGGATAACTCTTTATAAGGACAGAGGACAGACTGGGAGCCTACAGTTTGTTTTTAATTATCACAAAGATAGACAAGCCTTTCTCTTGGTCACTCAGGGGGAAAAAAAGTCTCAATCTCTGTCTCTGTGTTACGTTTTCTTAGTGGTGATTGGTTGATGCTATTATTTACAATCTACAAAGATTGTTTTCCAGAGAGATACTCTGTTTGAAACATGGCACCGTATGCTCTTAGCTAGTTGCTAAACACAAAAGTTATTTTTATTGCTCTGAGGGGATAGGGAGGGTGAGTCTGTATACACAACTGCATGATTTCGGGAAGACATTCTATTTAGAGTGAATGTGCATGTGCCAGGCTGAAAACCGGGCATTTCCTGCAGAACATCACTGACATTATCTGATCTCTGACCGTTGATATTGGGAAGGGGAGAATCCCATAGTTCAGTTATGCATATGGCACATACAACTCTGTTGTACTTGAAAAAGGATTATATATTTTAAGTGGCTTCCTCCAAACTCCAAATGTGATGGAATTTTTGTAAGAGAATAGCCCTCACTGATAGGAAGTGATTGCAGGCATAGTATTTTGCTCCAGAGGCAGGACCAAAGTAAGAGGTATCAGTAGTACCAAAATGTGCTGAAAATTGCAGAGCAGAGGATCTCCACTGATTTTCACGCAGGACAAGTAATTTTTCTGTTTGCTTTTCACGGCATTGCAGAAGTAAAAAAGTAAGTTAATTTTCCCCCTTTCTTCTGAATAGTTTCTGTTTTGCAGAAACCCATAGTAAGACATTGCCCACAACCATACCTGACTGTTTTCCCAATAATCACCTATTGATTCCATTCTCTCTGATTGATATGAAACTTGAGTGAACTTCAGCATGAGTCATGAAGAGATGGAGCAGGCAGTGGGAATGCTTTGGTTTGCAAACTGGTCTCCGTGTACACAGAGGGCAAGAGGAAACTGAAGAAAGAGGCAGACCTCCCCAGATTGGTAGATGGCAGTTTTAATAAGCAAAAGTTTGTCTTGAGTGGCAGTAGATGCGTAGATCTCCACACCTGTCCACCAGAACCTTAAAAGTAGATATAGAGGCATTAAAGGAGTTTAATCATTTATGCAACCCAGATGGTGTCAGCGACACCTTATCCTCAAGGTTCCATCCTGCAAGTAGCTCCAGTGTGGGAAAGTGGAGGAGGGTGCAATCTACATTCCAAGGACAGCAGGATGAGGAGCTTCTGGCTGCCCAGGGCCAGTCTGAGAGCCAATGACAGCCATGGCCTCCTAATAACCTCCTTCAACAAGTGTTCCAAGGTCACAAGGCATGAGGAAAAGAACAGAGTTTCATAGATGATAAGGGCTGGAGTTCAAAAGAGTGTACTTGTGAGATTTCAAAATGAGCTGTGGGTATCTGGACTGCCGTGCTACCAAGCTCTGCAGTCACCAGAGAAAGAAATGGTGAGCTCAAATGGTCGCTGATGAGTAGCTTCTGGCCGCCAGCCTTTTTCAGGGAGCTGTTGCATGGAAGGGGTAAATTAATTTCAAAAGCATAAGATATAAAGAACACTTAGTCCATGTCAGAGTGCTAGGGACACAGCTGTGGATAAGGAAACACCATGCTTGTTCATGGAGCTTAAAGTCTCAGTCCAGTTCTTATTGATACAGTATTTGTTTCTTTTAAGAAATGCTGTGGTCATAGAGTTGATCACAGTGGCAAAAATGTCAGATATTGTGCTTGTTTTAAATAAGTCAAATAGAATAGTCAATTTTATTTTGCTCTTTCACAAATTCATCATGAAAATGAGCTGATCAAATATTTTAGGCAAATGTGTAGATTTTTAGATTGTATAAAGTGATTAATTTTCTGGAACTATATTTAATCTTTTGGAGATAAAGTGAGAGGATGGCTGTATTGATTGGCAGGACTAGCTGCTTATTCATCTCTTGTCAACATTTCAAAAAAGAAGAAAGTAAAGAAAAGAAAGAAAATACTCCTAGAAGTACTTTCTAGAAATTTATTTCCTTGCCTTAATGTGGTCAATAGCTACAGAGCTTTATTTAACTGTGGCTATTGGCCTAATTAAACCAATTAAACTACCCTTGTTCTTATTGCTCGAGGAAATTCTCTTCACTTTATATTCCACATTTCTGTAGTATCTTTGCTACTTAGATTACCTTTTTGGCTTGTTTTTTGACTATTTGTACCTTTAGAAACTACTAATACAATTCCCAGAGAAAACCAGAATTTTTATTATAAAAATATAAATCAGAGAAATATGTATTTGTTTTCAAAGCACGCAATAAATAAATGTTCTAAAAACATATTTCTTGTTATATTCTATTAGATAGTTGTAATCTCTAATTTCAGAATTTCTAAAATAAAAACTGTTCCTATCATACGAAGTCATGTAGATTATACAAATAGTGTATTTGGAAACTTATCAAAATCATTTCTCAGTCTTCCTTTCTATTGAAAAAGTTGGTGTTAAACCTTTCAGGGAGAAGCAGGTAGCCCCCACAGGCCCTCTTATGTACAGCTGCTTGGCTAGCTGTTCTCTGTTTAGACATCTATGAGAGGCACTGCTTTAGAAGGAACTAAGAAGAATAATTTAGCAATTATGTGAGAAAATGGAATCAGTCCAGTGAACCTTGTGAAAAAACATAACTAAACTAAACCACAAACTTAATTGGAGCCTCAGAAGACAGAAAATAGATATGTCCTGTTACAGTAATATCCCAGCTTTTTGTTGTTGTTAAGGCATAAGTGTTAATAAAAGAGTCTCCACGGAGTGTAGGAACATCCACTTCATTGAACTGACAATGACATTCACACTGGCTACGGGGCACTATGTATGAGGATAGCCTGCCATTTACCAGCTGCTTAATCTTGGTTAAATTACTTAAGTTCTTTGCACCGAATTAATTAAAAATGGGTGTAATGACAAAATCTACTTCATGGGATTATTATACAGATTAAATAACTTAATATTGTAAAGCACTAAAACCTCAACATTTTAGAAGCACCTCGTTGTTGTTGTGCTGTACAAAAGTATTACAGGAGCACTAGAATAAAGCAATACAATGCCTCCAGTGCTTAGTGCACACTAGCGTTAATTAAATATTAGGTTCGCACTCCCAATTTCCTTTTCCCATATAAGAAAAGAACTGGCATAGGCAATTTTCTTCAAAATGAATGACTGTGCTCACTGATTTTCACACTGCCTGGGACTAAGTCCTGACAACTGTGCCCTCATGTGATCTTAGCTAAGGACCTAACACCACACTGGGCTTCTTCTTCCTCATTGGTAAAATAATAGTACTTAACCCAGAGAGTTTACTATGAGGGTTAAACAAAACAATGAATGATAAGGATTTAGCCATTACATTGCCACTATAAATTTCAAATGATGTTGTTTTTATTATTGTTGGTGTGTTACAAGTAGACAGTTGAATAAAGTATTAAGTTCATGTATGACAGAAGGGTAGCTTTTTTCACCTCAGTTAGACTGGTTTAGTTGTTTTATGTCCTTCTGAGTTAAAGAATGGTTTCCCAACGTTTTTCATTGTTGACACACTTATGAATTTAGTGAATAGTGTGGAAGAACTAAGTGAAATGAATGAAAAACAATCTAAAAAGTAAGAAAAGGTTTCTTCCCTGCTCCCTAAGGACTGATATCATTACAGACATACCTCGTTTTATTGCACCTAATAGATGCTGTTTTGGTTTTTACAAATTGAACGCGAGACCCACCATGACTTGCTTTGTTTAGATACTCATTTTATTGTGATGGTCTGGAACCAAACCTGCAGTATCTCAGAGGTATGCCTATATATTTAGAAATATACTGGTAAAGAGTATTTAATTACCTAGGTAATTTTCCTACTGATTAAAACAAGCATTTTTCAGTACTATAATGTATATCACAACGAGCTTCTAAAATTTTGCCCTCAGATTACTGAGCTGAAGGAGGAAGAGCTGTGAAGACTGAAATGACATCAGGTAAAGATATTTAAGGCATGCAATGTAAGGGGGGGTGGGAAGGGGGGCAGTGCTTAACAAAATGTGGGCTGGAAAAGAGTTTGATTGTTCTACTTTCATGAAAAATGTGGCTTGAAAAGGAATGGAAAGTGTGTCCTTCTTCCTCCACTGTTTTGTTTTTTTTATTTCAGTATTGAAATATCTCAGTTCCCTAGATAATAAAATATGGGCACAGATGGTAGATGATTATCCACAGGCACTATTGCTCTTCAGCACCATTAGCATTTAAGTTTACACTGAAATAGCAGGTGGGATTTTGGCTGAAGGGCACTGCTAAGTCCTGAAACATGGAGAAGCGCGTTGAAGAACAGCACCTCAAGTTGTACCCCGTTATTGAATGATAATGGCAATTACTGTAAGTTAATTCCAAAAATTAAAGAAACACCTATTTTCTTTCAAGTGTGGCTAGAGTATGCAGCATTTTTCAAAGATGCTCCAAGTCCTTTGATATTTCCCTCCGCTGTACATGCGTCATTTGTCCACCGTTTGCAAACTCTGAAGTAGGTCTCTGGCATGCAGTCACCCGGGATACAATGGGTGTGCGTCCACTGCCTAATTGTTCTGTCCTCCAACCAAAGTGGAGCAGCCTTCTCTAGTGTCCTGGAGTTGTGAAAATTATATGCTTTATTTTAAAAACACAATGAGAATGTAGCTCTTTCGGTATTTCTCTCCACAGGGAGGCCATTTCATTAAGTTTGCTTTGGTGGATGCTTTGAAATGTCTGGTCATTATAATTCAGTCACCCAAAGCCTTTCACTGAAAAATTCTAGTTATGGAATAATGTTGATGCCATAGCAACAAAATTAGGCAAGCTGTTTTTTTCTCATTGGGAAATGGAGTAAATGGGTGTGCAACTGGGAAGAGGGAAAGGGCAAGAGAATGAGCCACACTGGGTCATAGTAACTCATTATGCTGTTGATAATATCTTCTTAGTTATGCAGGGGTTATTAATTTTTATTAAGTACTAAAAATGGGACATTGAAATTATTGAACTCCAGTTGTTTGGTGAGTGATATAAAAATTAAAAAGTAACCATTTTAAAAAGCTGACTGGAAGGGAGAAAAGATAATTTCATTCTCCTCTTCTGAGTTCTTAGCTGAGACCCCTGTAATAAAAGAAAGATTAACAAAGACAACAACAGAAGTATATTATTTTGCAAACTTCCTTATAGGAGATATCCAGGGGAAAATGAGTAACTCCCCATGGTGGCCTAGAATTTATTATTTTAAGTTTTTTTTTTTAAATTAATCCTCACCTGAGGGTATTTTTCTATTGACTTTCAGAGAGAGAGAGGAAAGGAGGGGAAGAGACACAAAGAAACATGGATGTGAGAGAGGCAGGTCAATTGGTTGCCTCCTGCATGTGTCCTGACCAGGGCCAGGGATCAAGCCTGCAACCAAGGTTCATACCCTTGACTAGAATCGAACCCTCCAGTCTGCAGGCCAACACTCTATCCACTGAACCAAACCAGCTAGGGCTAGAATTTATTATTAAATACCATTTTAATAGGGGAAGGGAGGAGGAATGTAGGCCTCTTAGGGAAAGAGAGTAAATGATTTTAGGAAAGACTAATGGGTCCTTAGGAGGATAGGTGGGAAGTATGATAGTTTGCAACAGAGTTTTTGTCTGGGTGTGGTGTCAACTTCCAATCTCTTCTCCTGTGATAAGAGTTAATCTCTGATGAAATTCCAGGGAGGGGATTTATAAGAGTTGAATTCCTTTTGGAGGCTCTGTCTTTAGGCAGATAAGGGGAGTTCAGAGAAAACTTATCCCTGTATTTGCTGTTTTTAAAGTATCTACAGCTCAAGGTAATAATATACCAAAGTGGCATATTTGGGGGTGGCATGTACTGAATTCCTACCCTTATATTTTGGAGTAGTATATTCTGCTTCTCCTCTCTGATCATTGGCAAGATCTTGTGCTTAGGACAGTATTTAATTCTCTTCATTTAATGTTTACAGTAGTCTGTGCTGTAGGGTTTTAGTGAACATTCAGTGGGCTAATGCCTATAAAATACTTGCAATTAATGGTTTCTGACACATAATAATTGTATAACAAATACCTTATTCTTTTTCTTGTTTATTGTTATTATGTGAAACTCAAGCACACATGAGGATACTATATCTGGTTATAAATACCTGCAGTAGTCACAACAATAAAAAATTTCAAACATATTTTATAATTGCATTTGAAATATAAATAGACTCTAGAGAAGTATTTTTGACCTGGACCCTTCAATTATATCCACTTATTATTTACTGATCTCTGTGGTTAGAAATAGGAAGACTTTTTTTTTAAAGTGGTCTTTGACTAGTATGTACTAGTAATTAAATTAATTGGGAAGATGCCCTAATCTTGCAAAAACAATTACAGAATAATAGTTATTGAAGTATAGCCAAATGCTAAACAATAAGATATAGGCAATAGGACTTCAAATAGAGTTTGGAAAATTTTCCTTGAAAAAAAAAACTTGCTTGGGTCTTTAAGTTTGATGAGAATTTAGGTGATTTCATTTTAAAGAGAAGAAATAAAAAATTGAACTGCAAGCAACTCCAAAAATTTCTTTTTCTCCATTGTGAATAGTGGGAGATGAGTTCTTAGAGATGCTTAATTCTATCTAAAAATCATATAATTTATTGCCAAAAGTAGTCTGCAAATGTATGGCTGATCACACATATAATTTTATACATTTCTGGTTTCCCCATGCTTCTCCTCCTTTACCTCCTACTCTCACCCTCTCTCCTCCCAGCAAAGAAAGATGAAAATGGGATCAAGTACAGCTATGGCAAATCAAGTACTATTGTATGGAACTCAGTTTTCTCACTTGTACAATCAGAGTAACAATCAGTCGTATCTCACAGTTATCAGAAGGATTGGTATAATATGTGTGAAAATCTTAAGTGTCTGGAATCCAGTAAAATATCAACAATGATAACTATTCTTCTTCTTATTATTATTGTTATTACTATTATACTAGAGGCCCGGTGCACAAAATTCGTGCGTCGAGTGGGAGTCGGGGTTGGGGTGGTATCCCTCAGCCCAACCTGCACCCTTTCCAATCTGGGACCCCTTGAGGGATGTCCGACTGCCCGTTTAGGCCCGATCCTACCAGTGGGATCAGGCCTAAATGGGCATTCAGACATCTCTTTCACAATCCAGGACTGCGGGCTCCCGACCTCTTGCCTGCTGATTGCCCTAACCACTCCCTTGCCAGCCTGATCAATGCCTAACTGCTCCTGTGCTGGTCTGATTGTCCCTAACTGCCCTCCCCCTGCCAGGATGGTCCCTCCCAACTGTCCTCCCCTGCAGGCCTGGGTCCCCCCCAACTGCCCTCCTCTGCTAGCCTGGTCCCCCCCCTGCAACTGTCCTACCCTGAAGGCTTTCCCTCCCGCAACTTACTTCCCCTGCAGGCCTGGGTCCCTCCCAACTGCTCTCCCTTGCTGGCCATCTTGTGGTGGCCATATTTGACCACATGGGGGAAGCCATCTTGTGATGGTCAATTTGCATATTACTCTTTTAATAGATAGGATAGTACTTATAAATTTAGGAAGACAGAGCCTCTGATGTTTGATAAAGTGATGCGCCCATAATTCAAAGCTAAAATGTGCCCTATTTTCCTAGAGGTCCTAAAATTGGCAAATGCTGTATTCTACTCCAGTGCAATCTTGCAGACCACTACTTAATGTTACAGAAAGATGTGCTAAATTTAGCTGTCATAGCTGAATATGTATTAATGTAAGCATTTCATACACACACACTAAGTTTTGTGGAGATCAAAAATGGCATAATGCAATCCAAAGCCATTAAAAAGAATTAAATGTCAGAAAGCAATCCATAGCCCTTTAGATGTATAAAATGACTTGAGAACAAGACTGTATGTATTAAATCATGAATTTTGTGCAACAGAAATCTAGAAAATAGCCTGTTAATAACCAAAGTTTACTTTTGAGAGTGAAAATGATATTTTAAAATGGCTCAGCCAGAGAGACTAATGGTGGTTAAAATAACCTAAGAAGCCTTCATGAGGAACTGGGTCTAATTTGGGCTTTGATACACAATTGATAGCAATGGGGGTGGCAATTTCAGAAAAGAGAAATGGTACCCAATAAGGCTTAGAGGAAACATGACCATATTGAAAAAAAGCGAGACATTGATAATCATCCATCTTCAAGGGGAGCTGGGGAGAGGAGATATCTAGGGATGTTTTCCATTTCTAGAAATTTTGTTCAAACTCCCTATCTATCCCAAATAAGAACAGGATGAGCATTCAGTAAATGGCCTACAAAACTGTGTGCTGTTATCTTTGTCACAACTTTGGCTCTTCAGTTGATGAGTACTGTACTTTGACTTTCAGTGAAAGGAAAACGAGTGAAGTAAAAAAAAAAAAAAAAATTGAGTTTAATTTTAAACCAACCATGCCTTCTTATGTCTTCTCTGAAGATGTTTAGGGTTCTTTTGTACTAATAGTATATATATAATTTGTTCAGAAGGTTTGTGCTAGAGAAAACATATTAATGAAGAGCAAAATGCTGATGTTCATTATTTAGGTATGTATTAACTACTTGTAGTAGATTACTTGCTGTGCCTCAAAGGATTGAGGGAGAGATTAAAGAGGTTTTATTTTACATCAATCCTGTTTTCTTAAGTTTCATGATAAGGCCAAGCAATATTATTTTGAAAGTATTCCAATCTGGGTTGGATAGAACATCATCGTTTTCTCAAACATAGGCATATATACTGGTAGTGTCCTGAAAACCAAGTGAAGAAAGTATTCAATGAGAATGGATGAAATATTAAATGTGCAGAAAGCTCAACAATGTTGAAATCTAAGGATTAAACATTCTGTTTGATTAAAAAAATGAATGTCATTGGTTGATTTGACAATAGCACTTGTAATGAAGAGTTGACAACAAATTGATTGGAGGGAATCAATAGAGAATCTAGAGGCATTGACAAAGGGAGCTTATAAGCCTTTAGAGAGCTTTGATGTAATTGAGAATATAATGTTGTTACTTGGAGGGTGACATGAGGTCAGGATAAGACTTGTTTTGCATGGTGGAAGAAATTACAATTATATGTAAGCTGAGGAAAATACCTAGAAGAGAGTAGAAATTGTGTTGGAATGATGCAAGGAAATTGCTGGGTCCATGTCCTTGAATAGGCAAAACAATAGGATCTAGTGCTTAAGCCAGGGTTAGCTTTCATATGAATAGTCAGCTCTTCTGTAATCACAGGAAGAAACAGGAGGAGCGTGTGGGTTCGTTCCATTCGCCTCTGTTCCATGACTGTGAGTCATTCTTCCGTTTTACATGTTATGTAACTTTAAGTGGCCTTTTTGTGCTCTGTGTCCCAGCATACCTTCCAAGACACATATCAAAGTTTCTTCTTTTAGAAGCTTTCTTCAGTATGAATAACTCACATTTTTTTTGTTTTTCTTGAATTCTAATAACATATAGTAATTGATACAACATATTTCAGTATTTAACATAAAATAACATATTGTTTTGTCCTCTGTATCTAGGTTAAAAACTGAAAATCACTATAATGTGTGCACACAACCACCTTGTAAACTCATATGCATTTTTAAAAAATATATATTTTATTGATTTTTTTACAGAGAGGAAGGGAGAGGGATAGAGAGTTAGAAACATCGATCAGAGAGAAGCATCGATCAGCTGCCTCCTACACACCCCCTACTGGGGATGTGCCTGCAACCAAGGTACATGCCCTTGACTGGAATCGAACCTGGGACCCTTGAGTCTGCAGGCCGATGCTCTACCCAGTGAGCCAAACCAGCTAGGGCTCATATGCATTTTTAAGATCCCACTTATGTTACTATTTTTCTGAGATGCCTCCTGTGACTTCTTGAGTTAAATCATCCCCTCCTTTGGACTAGCATATGTAGTCCATATATTTAGAAGACCAAGTCCATCACAAATATTTTTGTTGATCTCCTCTATTGACTCTTTAGGTTAGGGATTGTATCTTATTTGTATTTGCATTCCCAGCTGTAAAGCATATTATTTTATACATCGAAGGTACAGAAGTTATGAATGAAAAAATAAAACAAAATGCTAGTATTAAGTTTAGTATGTGAATATGTATTGATTGTATCAAAGTAAATTATTACTCTCTACAATTTGAAATTATGACTAAAATAGTGATTTAATTTTCTAGGAAATTATTAGATGGGATTAAGACACAGGAAGGAGGATGATTTATCTCTGACATGAAGCAGAGTATTTGTATTCTTGTTTATTATGGTAAATATAAGTTGTTTAATGGTGGTCTCAGTCTAGAAACATGCCATCCTTGGACATTTACAAATAGCATTTTATATTCGTTGATATTTATGTTTTTTGTTTTCCTGTATGGTTCTTTTCTCTACATGGCCCTCCAGTTTCCCTCATTTTAATAGTTGGTTTTCTGTCATCACTTTGTTAATTTCATTGAATTACACACTTGACAAAAGTTTATTATTACCGCCTACATTATAGTGGTGTCATTATGTTATTTCTGGGCTAATATGTTGCCTATCTCATTTAATCACATGTTAAAAATGTTTAAAGAAGTTAGAAAAGGAAAATTGGAAATAAAATCACAAGTAGGTCTGTTTTGTCTGCCAGTGTAATTCTGCTAATAGAGGATTGTTAGTTGAGAAGATCTGTGAGGCAGCTTCTACCTCAGTGGGAAAGTTTATTAGAGAATTTATATTTGCCATACAAGATAACTCTATCAGCCTTCTTTTAATTCTTCTAATGAAATACACTCTGGAGACTTTTGGAGCCAGCTTCTCTAACTCTTTGCTTTTCTGGAAAAACTTTATTTTAACACTAAGGGCCCAATGCACAAATTCGTGTACCTTGAAAGAAACTTTGGCTGCGAGGGTGCAGTGGGCAGAGGGGTAAGTCTTGGCTCATCCTCTGTGCCCCTACTCAACCCTTCCTGCTGTGGCCCCCAGTTCCCTCTGTGTGGGCAGTCCTGCTCCCACTGCCACTGATTCCACATGCTGAAGGCCCCAGCCCCACTCGCACCCACTGACCACATGGCACAATTGAGGCCTGCACCAGCAGCCAGTGGGAACAGGGCTGACTCCATCAGTGGGTGCAAGCGGCAACTGCTGCCCCGATCACCCATCAGGAGCAGGGGGAGGTGAAGAAGCCCTCAGAGGTGATCAGGTGCTGCTCCCACCTGCTGACAGCACCAAGCAATCAGGACCAGCGCCGAGTGCCAGAAGCAGGTGCGTGCAGGGCTGGTACTGGCAGTGGGTGTGAGCGTTGGGTGAGCGTGGGAGTAAAGAATTTTCAGTAACACCAGAAGCTTGCCCCGATGACAGTGACCAGTGCCCTGCCTTGGTCTGGCGCCCCTGCTCATCTGCTCCACCATCCTGCTGTGGCCAACGCCCACCATGTTCCGTGCATGCCCCCTGGTGGTCAGCGTACATCATAGTGACTGGTTGGTTGATTGTTCTGGTTGTTCTGAGGTTTGGTCTATTTGCATATTAACCTTTTATCATATAGGATGTTTCTATCTCTCTTCCTTTCTCTCTGAAATAAATAAAAATATTTAAAAATAATTTCATTATCAAGGTGTCATTGAATAGATATACAATACAATCTGTACTTCAAGGCAAACATGGTAAAGGTGCTTTATCCATGTATCTATTTTATTCCTCACAATAGTCATGCAATGTAAATAGCATAATATTTATTTTAAAGATGGGGAATCTGAGACTTGGTAAAGTCAGTCGAGCCTATTAAGATCCTATCCTATAGCAAATGTGAGGGAGAACTAAGCATTAAAGCTAGAACTGTTCGACTCCAATGTCATTGTTCTTTCCAGTCACGCATGATACAAAACTGCCTTGCTGCTCTGTGGGTAACTGGTTCTGGTTGCTTATTTTGTGGTATTTTCACAAAATACCTTATTCTTAGAGAATTCTAGCTAATATGTTAGCTGATGAGTTTGAGTTACTGCTTCCTTTGGATAAATTTGTATATGAATCAAAGATCTTTCATACTAAAACAACTTTAAGAACTAAATGTACACTTTAATTCCCATGACATTGTCTTTATCATAATTTGTGTTGGGTCAAACATTTCAACTCTCCACAGGTGCCCGTCAAAAAAATATAGTTTACATTTATATTGAACTAGGGGCCCAGTGCACAAAAATTTGTGCACGGGGGGGGGGTGTCCCTCAGCCCAGCCTGCCCCCTCTCACAGTCTGGAACCCCTCAGTGGATGTCCTATAATGGTCCCAGTCTGCCAGGCACCTTTTGTGTGTGTGTGTGTGTGTGTGTGTGTGTTGCCACTGGGGACCTGCCCCCAGCCGCATCTGAGGCTCGGAGCAGTCCTCCTGTGTGTGTCTACCTGCTGGGGGCCTGCCCCCAGGCACACCGTTGAAGCTTGGAGCAGACACCCCCTCTATGTTGATCTCTCAGACTCTTGCCCTCCCCGGCATGTTGTTCTCTTTTTTGAGCTGTGGCTGGGCTGGGTGCTGCCTGCCTCCCAAGCTTGCCTACTGCCCATCTTCCTCCAGCCACCAGAAAGCAAGGAAAACCCTGCCTCGTGGTCAGGCCAGCCTTTTCCTGCTCCCTGATTCCTGGAAGGGACCTGGGGAGCCGCCAAGCAGGCCCCCAGCCCCCAAGAGCTTGCTTTCCCGCTCTCCAGTGCCCCCCAAAGGGCCTGGGGAGCTGCCAAGCAGGCTGCCAACTCTTTCCCACTCACCGATCCCTTGCTGCCTTCCTTTCCCACTCCCCAGTGCCGCCAAGCAGGACCCGGCCCCTGCAGCCTTGCTTTCCTGCTCCCTGGTGCCCTGCAAAGGACCTGGGCAGCTGGCAAGCAGGACCCCAGCCCCCACCACCTCTTTCCCACTTACGGGTCCTGGGTCCTGCACTGTTCTGCCCTGCAGCTGCTCTGTACACTCGGGAGGTCCCTCAGCCCCGCCTGTGCCCTCTCACAGTCTGGGACCCCTCGGGGGATGTCCACCTGTTGGCATGCCTGACCAGCCTGGGTGATGGGCTGATGGCTGTGTGCAGGCTGGCCAAGCCCCCCAGGAACGTCCCTCACCCCATTGGGTTGTGGCCAGCGTGGGTGATGGGCTGATTGGCGCTTTCAGGCTTTAAGGCTGCCCACAGCTCCCATTGACCCAACGTCCCAGCAAGGCTGGCTGGACGCAGGTTCTGGGGTTTGTTTATCTTCTATAATTGATGCTGTTCCTTTAAGCCGGGGCCTAGACATGTAACGAAACCTCCTCTCTGCTTCACCTCACCT
>PVJC01001341.1:0-61981 GCA_004026665.1 Murina feae
AGAGGGAGAGGGAGAGGGAGAGGGAGAGGGAGAGGGAGATCAATTTACAGAGAGCCAGGCATCCAAAATACATGCCCTTGACTGGAATCAAACCCAGGACCCTTCAGTCTGTGGGCTCACATTGTATCCACTTAGCCAAACCAGCTAGGTCAACACAGTGTTCTTGATGAAGTCAATTGCTATCTCCACCCCCAAATGCTATTGAGAAGCAGTCATCCTAAAATGTAACCAAAGTAAAACATGATATAATATGGGAAATTATGGCATGTTATAAAAGAATATGGAAATTAAAATAAAAGAAGAACCAGTGTTAAATGCTACACTTTAACAGAGGAAGCAAAACAGAATACTCCTTTAGAGAAGAATGGCTGAGGAAGCTACCATACCTTTTTGAAATGCACTATATAATCATTTAACTCTCATGCCACATTCACCATATGAAAAAAATGGTTTTGATTTTTAAAGTGCTTTTTAAGTAGCTTTCTTACCTGGAATAATAATGTGGTGAACAGCTAACATTTGTATTCTGACCCGCTTAGCGTTAATATTTTTGTGTAAATTACTTTTCTATCATAAACTAAATTTTAGGCAAACATGGGTTGAAAATAATAGGTTTCCCAGAATTTCATGATCCCAGTAGTAGAAGCTGATATAGAAAGGTGGGGGCCTTGTATATGTGGTAATTGGTTAATTGCAGTATAAATAATAGAATTAGTAACATACTACCAACAGTTATGTTTAAGGAAAATGAACCTATTCACTTAGGGTTTTGATGAAATAAATTAAATATAAATATATACTTTTTACTAAAAATAATATAAATAAGGCCACAGTACTTAAAGTTAATGGGAAAATATTGTAGTATTTTAATAGTAAAGAAAAAACAATCTATGCCTCAAACTCACTCTATAACGATCTGTTTTAAATGACTCTCTCAAACAGTGTGGTTTATATATATCACCTAACAAAAGTGCTTACTTGATGTAAACATCCACAGGTTAATTGAACTATTGTAGGGATTCAATCAGCGAGTTTGAGTTTGAATTTGTCATGAGTGATGTATCATTTTTGCTTACTTTAGGGTAATGGGTATACTTGACAGGAGTCAGCATGACTGATGACTCCCAGTGTGAAGATTTTCTTAACACAGAGTGGTTGTACAGAAACACGACAAGAAGTAAACAGTTGAGGTGAAAATGAGTAAGCCTTCAACTGAAACTGTGCACTATGCAATAGCAATTCCTTGAACTGACTATAAACAGACACCGATATCAGGTTTCCAGTGCTTTCTGCCATAGGGCTTATTTTCTGCCAAGAAATGAAATTCATTCTGAATTGTCCCCAGAAATTAATTTTCTGTGTGTTAAATCATATGTATGAACTAGGTACAGGAAGCTGATGCAATAATTTGTACCTTGAAGTCAGAAAATTTACCAATGTGCATGCTTTTTGTAGTCAGTTTAACAGAGAGCAGGTCTTTGGCTTCACATAAAGTATATATTAAGAGACTATCCTGTGCATTATGCATTCTTTACCTCCCTTTCATTTTCCGTCCACAGTCATCCCTTTCTTCATCTTATTGTTCCAGTATCCTACATCTGTGCTACAGGTTGGGGCTCCAGACAAGCCACCTTCACAATCATCTGCACGGTGATCTAATCCCCTCCTTTAGAGAGCTCCCCAAACCGGATCAATAGTCCATTTCTTTCTGACATGGGCATACAGCCCTACTGCTACTCTGCTCTGTATAGGGGAAATGCTATAAGTTGTTACCATTTTTCCTTTTTAAGGTAACAACTCCAAATTTAGTAGAAATTCTTTGTATTTCTATTTTTATAGTCTTGGTTCTAGTTTTCGTTGGGGGCTCAGAAGTTGTTGAGGCAAGCAACACTCTAGGTGTCATCCTGCTACTAGTCTGAAGATTTATTTTACTTCCATTTCCATGGTGCACTCTTCTCCTGTTGTGACTCCACATTCTGCACACATTTTCACTCTGTCAGTGTCTCATCTTTCATCTTTCCATTAAACACATCTCTAACTCTCTCTATACTCCTGCAGTGAACCCCTTGTCACTGCCTGTGTGCAAGGGCAAATGAAATCAGTGCTTTATTCCAGAGGAGGCGATTTGGGGTAAGGACTTATGATCTGAAGAATCTATTAGGAATAATTTATTCTTCAAACTTCCCTTCATCTTATTAAGAATTACTATTGAATAAATCCTGATTTCACAGTTGTATTTCCATTTTTCATGCAACAATTGTCAAATGGAAAGAATTATAATATTGTGAGATGGAAAGAGATATTGGCTTATAGATCATGTCACGTTAACATTCTTGCAGAGTACCAATTGCATCTAATCACTACTTCTGAAAGCAAAAGAATATAAAAATATAAAAGAGTTGTACTAATTGCTCCATATACAACATAGATGCAGGTCAAATAGAAACATCTCACTTTATTTATAGAAAGAAGGAATATTGTAAACAGAAAATGAATAATTCTACATTTTAAATCTGCAGTCAATAATCCTATATAATAAAAACATAATATGCTAATTAGACCAGATGTCCTTCTGGACGAAGTTGGGACTGAAAGGGCTGAGGCAGAGGTGCCCACTGTGGCAGGCAGGGGCCGAGGGTGGCAGGGGCCGAGACAGAGGTGGCTGTGATGGTGGTAGTGGTCAAACCCCTTGCACAAATTTTGTGTGTTGGGCCTCTAGTTACCTATACTTTCTAAAGTGAACATTATCTAAAAGTATCATATTCTTTTGTAATTGGCAATAACATGATTATGTGACATGCACACACAAAATTGGGCTGATTCTAAATTATTCAACATGAATCTTTGTAGCCTTTTTATAAATATGGGACAAACAGGCTAATATTTGCCATGATTTTCTTACCTGGCAAGGTGAATGATCATAAATAAAACTTTAAGAAGTCCCTAGATAATCTCTAGACCTACTGAAATAGGACTACCAAGAAAGAGAAACAATCTAATAGAAAAACTCATGAACTGTCTGTTTTTCTTTTTAAAACTCACTCATTCATTAAATTATCCCCTAAAAATAACCTACTACTTTTACTAGCTCATGCTTTATCTCTAGCTCCAAGGGTTAGCAAAGACAGTGACAAAAAACATATGTGCACTAAATATATACTTAAATATATATTATCTACATATATAAAAAGCCAGTGGCCATAATGCCAGAATGACCAAACGACCCATCACCAGGAGATGCAGTAAAAGGAAGTTCATGGTTGTGAGTACACAAAATAAGAGTTCATTCTTGTATTATTATTTATTAACTAGAGGTCTGGTGGACAAAATATTGTGCACTCGAGGGGTCGCTCAGCCTGGCCTGTGCCTTCTTGCAGTCTGGGACCCTCAGGAGATGTCCACCTGCTGGCTTAGGCCTGATCCTCAGGGGATCAGGCCTAAGCTTGAAGTCAGACATACCTCTGGCAGCCTGGGAGCCTTTGGAGTATGTCTACTTGCCAACGGAGAGCAGGCCTAAGCTGCAGTCAGATATCCTTAACACTGCTGAGGCGGCAGGAGAGGCTCCCACCACCACCACTGTGCTAGCAGCTGGAAGCCTGGCTGGTGAATGAGCAGAACTCCCCTGTGGGAGTGCACTAATCACCAGGGGGCAGCTCCTGCATTTAGCATCTTACTCTCTGGTGGTCAGTGTGTGTTATAGTGAACAGTCATTCCCAGTTGTTCTGCTGTTAGGGTCAATTTGCATATTACCTTTTTATTATATAGGATAGAGGCCTGGTACAGGTGGGAGCTGGCTGGTTTGCCCTGAAGGGTGTTCTGAATCAGGATGGGGGTCCCTTTGGAGTGCCTGGCCTGCCTGGGTGAGGGGCTGATGGCTGTTTTCAGGCTGGCCACAGCCCCCAGTGACCCAAGCTCCCAGCAAGGCTGGCTGGAAGAAGGTATCTGGGATTTGTCTTCTGTAATTGAAACTTTGTTGCCTTGAGCAGAGGCCGCATCCAGCTAGGGCAGGTGGGAAGCTTGGCTTCCTCCATCACCGGGACAACCAAGCCTCCTGCTTGCTCCAGCTCTGTGGCTGCTGGCCACCATCTTGGTTTGGTTAATTTGCATATACTAGTTCTATTGGTTGGTGGGCGTGGCTTGGGGCATAGTGGAGGTCTAGTCAATTTGCATGTTTCTCTTTTATTAGATTAGATTATTATGTAATTTCCCCTACAAACAACTGTAAACCTGATTTGTCACACTCTGTATATATTGTATATACATATATGTGATGGAAAATAAATTATTGCAAAGTAGTTCTACATAAATAATAGATTAAGATAATCACTGTAAACAATAATCATATGGTTATAGTAAAAAAGTTAAAATTTTCTTTATGTTAGGCACACTATTAATTATTTTAATTATATTCTCTCTGCTATTTTTTCTCTATTTCCACATTAACCAAACCTATTAGGTAGATATTATTATCCCCATTTCATATATAAGGAAAATTAATCATAGACAATTTAAATATCTTGTGCAAAAGCACCTTAGAGTTAGGGGCAGGGGCAGAATTTCAATCTATGAAACGATTGCCTGACTTAAAAACACTAATTGTTTTCATTATAAAATCATCTCTTTTATTCCATTTGGAATGTGTTGTTATTGAGATCTGTTTAAGAGCATTTACAAAATGTGTCTGAAACATCATGAAAACCATACTTTTTATTTAAATAATTTTTTGCTTTGCAGTTTTTACAAAGTAAGACCTTAGGGTTGTAGAGGGTTTTGTTGTTGTTGTTTATTTGTTTTTAATTAACATGAGCACTTTACCAGATTTTATGTTTGGGAACCAACATAGTGTATCTACTCCAGTTGTTTCTTCAGTGCTTTTCACTGATTCTATGGGACTATTTTTTCAAATCCCGTGTTCAATTGCAATTTTCTGTACAGAACCCATGGGAAAATGTTCACTCTACTGAGTTAGGTCTGAATTATCCCCTACTCTTGTTTCTTGACTCTCTGTGAGCAAATCACGAAATTATTCCCAATGAATAAAATTGTTTGCAGAGTGGGAAGGGTTCCCGGCCTCCAGATGCTCCCGGCTGTGGGCCACGGCTGCTCACCTGGGGCCACGTAGACCCTGTGGATGCTGTGGAGAGGCTGTTGGTATGTGGAGGTGGAGTGGTGTCCACTGTGCAACACCACCAGCCAGCAAGTACCTCCAGAATGGCGATTTCGTCTACTTGGATGGCCTCGACCAAGAGAGGTTTATAGACAAGAAGGAATGGTTAAGCCAACTTAAGAGCAAGCAAGAAGGATTTCAAAAAGAAGTATGAAAGAAAGCTATGAAAGAAAATGGATAACAAATCAGTTGAGATGGAAACTAGCATCCTACAAGATGAGGATTAAATAGCTGAAAAAATAATATACAAAAGAAATGAAGAAAAATTCTGAAGGCTTCTCAAAACCAAGGAAAAGAATCAGAAGCTTTATACTTAAGCACAGTGACATCAAGAGAAAAAGGAGAAGATTCAGAGACACAACCACAAACTTGAAGACCTAGTAGAACAATAAGGCCATTGACTCAAAAAGTCAATATGAGCATCTACAGATCTGCACTGATTTCATATATTAGAGCTCACCTCTGTAATTTTTCCAATTGAGGAAGCGAAGACAGTGCCATGACCTCCAGCACTACGAGCAAGCTTATTTAAGTGGAGGATGACTTCCACTCAGGGAGATGGGTCCGTGATGACCACAATGGGGACACCAGCAACAGCATCACAGGGCCTTGGATTAGCCTTACCAACAACCTAGACTACTTTGCCTACTATAATTGGGAGGAAGAGAAGAAAACCACTCAGGGACCTGACACGGAGCATAACAGCCTGCTTACTCCATCAGCGCCGCACTGTGCTATGTGACTCAGCTGGCCAACGTGTATGCTAATGAAAGGGTAATATACTAATTGGAGCAGACATCTTCCGGACAACCTTCCAGACATCCTTCTAGACAGAGCCACAGCAGCTGTGAATGGCTGAGGCATGGCTGCGAAGGGCCCAGGCTCAGGCCGACAGTGACAGCAGCAGGTGGGTAATGGGGGCAGCACCTTCCCCTGATCCACCAGGTTGCCTCTAGCAGAGGGAGGCCAGACTGTGGCTTAGGCTGGGGGCTGAAGGAGAGGCAGTTAGAGGTGATCAGGTCAGCAGGGTTGCAAGTTAGGGTCATCAGGCTGGCAGGGGGGCAAGTTAGGGTTGATCAAGTCGGTAGGGGGGCAAGGTAGGGGTGATCAGGTTGGCAGGGGGGCAAGGTAGGGGTGATCAGGTTGGCAGGGAGGCAAGGTAGGGGCAATCAGGCCAGCAGGCAGAGGCAGTTAGGGGTGATCAGGCAGGCAGGTGATCGACCCCACAGGGATCGAGCCTAAACCAGCAGTCGGACATCATCCAAGGGGTCTCAGATTGGAGAAGGTGCAGGCAGGGCTGAGGGACCTCCACATGCATGAATTTTGTGCACTGGGCCTCTAGTTTATACTGATAAAAGGGTAATATACTAATTAGACCAGATAGACTGGATGTCATTCCAGACATCCTTTTTGTGACAAAGCCCCCCATTTTGTGACAAAGCCAGGGGCATGGCCAGCCTGCAAACCACTGCAGCCCCTTGCCCAGGGGCTGACCTGGGACCCCCACCCTGATTGAGGGCAGGACCAGGCTGCAAACCCCATGGCCAGCCACCTCACCCCTCTCCCCCTTGCAGGAACCCCCCATCCTGATCCGGGGCCCCTTCAGGACAGGTCAGCCAGGGCTGGGGGTTAATGGAGCGGGGGGAAGGGATGATGACACATTTGTAATACCTTAACAAATAAAGAAATTAAAGATTAAAAAAAGGGGGGGGGATAATATGCAAATTGACCCTAACAGCGGAACGACCAGAACAACCTCTGAACCAGTCAGTATGAGTCTCACTGACCACCTCTTGGTCCCTTCCCCCAGCCTGCAGGCTCCGATCCCCCGATGGCCACCTGCGGCAGGGGCGGGGCTGGCAAGCAGACAGGAACAGCTGACCTCTCGGTCCCTTCCCCCAGACATCAGGAACTGATCACCCAATGGTTAAAAGGGAACCAGGGATGGGTGGCGGCAGGGGGTGGGGCCAGCTGTGGGCAGCTGGGGAAGATGGCCCTGATCACAGGCCAGGCCGAGGGACTGTGCCTGCACATGAATTTTGTGTGTCAGCCTTCTAGTTTTCCTCATATACTTGACATAAATCTTCCCCAAAAGCTGTGCAACAGTGAGTTTTGTGGGAAAAATCTCAGCTGACAGAAATTTACTTGAGCAGTAAAGAAACTGAATGCAAATATTCTTTACCTGTGCTTTTCTCAGCATGGAAGTTTACATCAGTTACAACCACTGCATCTGGTCAGCCCAAATTCTAAACACCTGGGCAGGTCAGACCCTTTGAAGTGCACGCACACCTCGAGGAGTCCATGGAATCTGTGGATCCCAGAGTTGCTGGAGATGAGAGTGGAGATGAGCACATAAGTGATGAGGAAATCGACTTGGACACAGACTGGTAGAACTTGCCAAGCCCCCCGTTTTGTGACATCCCTTCCCAGCCCATGGGAGTCTCACAGAGCCAGGGCACCCAGGCCTCCCAGCCCATCGCCAGCAGCAGTGCAGGTGGGATGATCTCCTCCGCTACAGCTTCGGTGACCCTCTGGTTTAAAGCTTACACTGGACACTGTTAACGAACATGGATCAAAACATGCCAGATTTGCATCAGGAATGTAAACTATGTGTTTAGGTAAGATCATGCCTGGAACAAAAAGCTTTTTAACTATTACAAAAATGTTTGCAGTTTTTATTTATCTGGAAATTATTTCTTAGCAGTCAGACACTCCTGAGTACACTAAACCCAGTACACTCTCTGTCTCTCCACTATCTATAGCAAACTTAGTATCCAAACATACTTTTCCCTTTGCCACCCATTGCCTTCTATCTTAGGTCTTCTTGCATTACTTGGAGTTAGACTCTCTTAATTGCATATGGTATAAAAGATGTTGAGAAGAGCGGAGAAAAAAAATAAATAACATTGGCTATTCAGCAAATGCTTTCTCTTTGTGTATTTACACTTAGATATGGGCAGATAGGAGGCTGAGAGAGTTTCTTATACTAGTACATTGTGGCAGACCCCACCTTCTGGTAACCTGTGTCAGCATTTCTCCTATTTTCTTTCTACATGGCTGTGCATATTTCAATAAATGTTAACTATTACATTAATGACACATAGTAATGTGAGATAATTTATCGGATTTACCATAATTAGAAATAATTCTTCTCAGTATTGGACAAAATTCTGATTATCGTGTTCATGGTATCTATGACCACATATTTGCTAAAGGAGGATGAGAAAGCCTTGGGAGGCATAGCTAACTTCCACCACAATGGGAGACTGTCCAAGGTATTTCCTTTTTTAAGAACTTCCTTTTGCCAAAGAGAAGAATCTATCTTTTTATATATATATAAACTGCAGTATCTTCTGAGTTGCTAACTATTTAAATAAATAAATCATTTATGTACTCCAGGGCTTTTGTAAGGATTGTAATTTATAAATACTAGTATAATTAATAAAAAGTTACTAAGCCTCTACTGAATTTCCAAAATGCACTGTAGGGCATTTACTAAACCCCTTCAGAGTGGAACTATAAATAATTTAGACCTCTATACTTGTCAGGGCAAATGAGCAAAATGTATTTTGATGCTAACTTGCTAAATTGATGGAGCTATAGACTTTCCATTAAGAAAACTAAAGGCATATCTATATCTTTGAGCATATGTAAAACCAATATATTATGTGTTACATTTATAATTCATAATGGAAGGATGTCCCAGTAAATTTCATCTCTTCTGTAGATCAGCCACACAATGTTGATTTAAATAATGGTCAATGAGATGGCAAGCAGGATTTATTCCAGCTTGATATTACTGATTTTTTTTCAGAGTCTAGTCTACAACATTATGTTTAATTTGTACCCTAATTTATTTTAACCTCCTTGAAATATTCGTCTCCCACATTGTGAAAATGCAAATTTATTCCTCAAAATTTTTACTCAGTAAAATTATTGTGGGTTTTTTTCCAAATAGTTACTAACATGGCCTGTGATATTCAGTTGCTATCCTCTTTGAGGGTAAAATTCAGTGCTTCTGGGAAACATGGTTGGAAAGCTGTTATGTACAGATTAACTGCCCATTTTCTTACCCCTCACATGTGAAAAGCTGCTTTCAGTTTTAATAAGAAAAGCAAGAAGATATTACAGTCTCATCACACATGCTGGACAGCAAAGTGAACTGCACACATTCTACTTCTAGTCAAAGCAAGCTTTTCAAAGCTTCCTTCTCTTTTTATTCAGATGTTCTGCTGTTTGGCATTGCCAGTTTTTACAACCCCATATGTATTATTTCATTTACTGACATCTGAGGCTATAAAACACCTTGGAAATCTTCCAATTTTCAAAAAGTTGAGACTCTTTTGTACCTACACAGACAAATCAGCACACATATGCACAAACAGCTAGGCATACTCATGATTTTAAAGTATAGCTGTAATTATTTAAATTATAAAGTGAACCAATAGAAAAACTGAAACAAGTAACTACTAGGAGAAAGAGAAAGTACTATATGTTTGTAACATCTTTAACTTCACAGAAGGGATTTAACTTGACACTCCATAAGTTTACGACTTACACAGTGTCCAGGGCACCAGTGAAAATACCACCAGAGGAAACCAGGGAATACGAAAGAGCTATCTTTGGTCCAGGATCTGAGGTTCACAATGAAAAGGAAGAGACACTGCTTTCATAATCTCTGAAGTTTCTGTAAACTCTGTAATTAATGTTCATAATAAAGCATTTGCAAAATTTGAATCAAAGAGGACTATATCCATATTAAGATGCAACATTAGAGTCCTGACATGTCAATACATGAATATTTTTATAAATTAGGCTTCAATTAATGTATATGGTCTATGACTGGCTTGTACATTAGCACAATAATCTCTAGGTTCGTCCATGGTGTTGCAAAAGGTAAGGTTTCCTTCTTTTTTATAGCCACATAAGTATTTCATTGTGTAAAATTACCATAGCTTTTTAACCACTCGTCTATTGGTGGGCCCTTGAGCTGTTTCCAGATCTTGTATATTGTACACAATGCTGCTATGAACATAGAGGTGCATATATTCTTTTGACTTGGTGTCTCAGGAGTCTTAAGATACTTTCCCAGAAGCGAGACCACTGGGTCAAAAGGCAGTTTCATTTTTAGTTTTTTTTTTAGAAACTCTATACTGTTTTCCCTACAGTGGCTGCATCAGTCTGCATTCCTACCAATAGTGCTCTAGGGTTGCCTTTTCTCCACATCCTTGCCAGCACTTATTGTTTGTTGATTTATTGATGGTAGCTGTTCTGGCAGGTATGAGGTAATATCTCATTGTGGTTTTAATTTGGATTTCTCTGGTTATTAGTGACGTTGAGTATTTTTGCATGTCTATTGGCCATCTATATGTCCTCTTTGAAGAGGTGTCTATTCAGGTCCTTTGCTCATTTTTTAATTCTATTGTTTATAGATTTGTTAAATGATTTTTATAAATAAATATGATAATATGAATATATTCATATTAGCTGGTTATTTGAGAATCCTAATAATATAGTTATTAGGGCATTACTTTTTTATACTCCGCTTTAAGAGATTGCCTTCCTGACCTTCTTATGTTTGTGTAGTGTCACATGACTACTCTCAGCCAAGAGTCGTGGGATAGGGGTTGCAAATGTTACTTGTTGGCCAACAGTTTAATTAAAGGTGTAAGATACTACAGAGTGCTTTGTTTTTCTGTGGCATGATTATCTAATATAATAAAAGAGTAATATGCAAATTAACCATCTCTCTGGGACACTGAAGCCATGCCCACCAGCCAAGCCATGCCCACCAGCCAATCAGAGCAGCTGTATGCAAATTAACCCAGCCAACATGGTAGCCGGCAGCCACAGAGCTAGAGTAAACAGCAGGCTTCCGTTGCAACTGCCTGCCTAGGCTGGCTGAGCCTCTGCTCACAGTAACAATGCTTCAATTATAGAAGCCACAGAGCTGAAACAAACAGGAGGCTTCCTTACCTGCCTAGGCCTCAGCTAAAGGCAACGGTGTTTCAATTATAGAAGATAATAAACCCCAGAAAGCTGATTCAGGCCAGCCTCGCTGGGAGCTATGGGCAGCCTGAAAGCCTAAAAATGGCCCTCAGCTCCTCACCCAGGCTGGTCAGGTACAACAGTAGGGACTCAAACCCTGAAGGGACTGTGGGCAGCCTGAAAACACCACTCAGCTCTTCACCCAGGCTGCCCAGGCACCCCAGTAGTGACCCAAAACCTGAAGGGGATGTGGACATCCTAAAAACTGCCCTGAACCCATCACCCAGGCTTACCACACCCCAATGGGGTGAGGGTTCCCACTGGGGGGCTTGACCAGCCTGCAAACAGCCATCAGCCCCTCACCCAGGCTGGCCAGGCACACTAGCAGGTGGATATCCCCTGAGGGGTCCCAGACTGTGCAAGGGCAAAGGCTGGGCTGAGGGACCCCCCGAGTGCACAAATTTTTGTGCACCGGTCCCCTAGTGGGTAATATTTAAAATGTAAGCTTCCCTCTCAATTTGGTTTCCTGAAAAAAATGTAATAATCAGAAACTTCACTAATATTTCATTGAGAATATACAGATTAATAAGAAATGAAAACATTATCACTCAAAGACAATTAAATGTTGGACTTAGTTATTGGTGCAGCATAATTTACTATAACCTAATTGACACGTTAGAAATCACATCTCAAATATAGATTACTATTCCACTGAGCATGGACATGATGAAGCAAATTGGTCAATGGGTAGTATGATGCTTATGGAGGAAAGACTGGATTTGAGAAGAAAAATTCCTACTCTTTTTTTTTTTTTAATAGCTTTTTATTGATTTTTTTACAGAGAGGAAGGGAGAGATATAGAGAGTTAGAAACATCGATGAGAGAGAAACATCGATCAGCTGCCTTCTGCACACCCCCAACTGGGGATGTGCCAGCAACCCAGGTATATACCCTTGACTGGAATTGAACCTGGGGCCTTTCAGTCCGCAGGCCAACGCTCTATCCACTGAGCCAAACTGGTCATGGTCTACTCTTTTTGTCTTATATTATTACACTTTGTAGAATTTCCAGGTATACCTTGAATAAAAGTGATAAGAGATACTATTTGACTTGCTACCAATCTTAGTGAAAAAACATTCACCCTTTTAAAATTAGGTACGATATTAGTGCCAAGTTTTTCATAGATCTCTTTAGAAGACTATATAAATTAATGTTTATTCCTAACTAGAAGCCTAGTGCATAAATTTGTGCACCTTGAAAGGAGCTGTGGGCCACAAAGCTGCAGTGGGCACAGGGGCAGGCCTCAGCCCATCCTCCCAATCCCTGCCTGGCCCCTCCCACCACAGCCCCCAGTTCCCTGTCTCCCAGCAGCTCTGCTCCTGCCACCACCATTCCCATGCATTGACAGTGCTGGCCTCACTCACATCTGCTGATAGCACGGAGCAATTGGGGCCCGTGTGAGCAGCGGGTGTGAGCACCAGCAGTAGGTGCGGGTGCCGGGCAAGACCACAGCACAGGGGGGCAAAGAATTTTCAGTAACCACCAGAGGATCACACCGATGACAGCAACCAATGCCCTGACTTGGTCTGGTGCGCCCACTCACCTGCTCCACCATCCTGCCATGGCCGACGCCCACCATGTTCTGTGTGTGCCTCCTGGTGGTCAGCACACATCATAGCGACCAGTTGTTTGGTTGTTCCACCATTCTGTCTATTTGCATATTAGGGTTTTATATATAGAAATTAGCTTAATTTTTTTTTACCAGGAAGAAATGCTAAATTTTACCATGTGAGTTTCCTAAATCTGATAATAATATCATATGATTTTCTTTTTCTTAATCTAGTTGTGGTGAATGACATATATTTGTTTCTCAAATATACAAGCAACTTTTTATGCAGGGATGAACCAAGCTTGAGCATGATTTCTTAACAATTTTACATATTATTGGATTTAATTTATTAAAATATGATTAAGAATTATTGCACTAATGTTCATGAGGGAAAATTTGTTTCAGTTATTTTGTTTGCTTGTTAATGTCTTTGTCTGGTTTTAGTGTTGGCCTCATAGAAGGAGTGGGGGTGTGCTTTGCCTTCTTTTACTTTCTAGAAGAGTATGTAAAAATCATATTAGTTAGTTCTTAAGTGTTTAATTAATTCATCAGTGAAAGGGTCTAGGCGGCCTGGGGTTTTCATTGTGGGAGTTTTTAATTTCGAATTTTAGTTTATTTTTATTAAACATATAGGGTAATTCAGATATTTAGGATAATTCAGCATATCTAGTTTTTCTTAAAAGAGGATTGGTAGCTCTGCCTTTCAAAATATATTTTCATTTGAGTTTTTGAATCTTTGGCCTAAAGTTGTTCATAAAATCTTCCTATAATACTTTGATATCTTTACAATCTATATCGATGTCCATATTTTCATTCTTGTTACTGGTTAACTTGCCACAGTTTCTTAGATCCTGAAGAAGACAAGGAATTCCTATGTCAGACACAGCTCTTTATAAGATCTGATCAGTTTGCCTGATCTCTCAACTTCAATGAGGGTGATGTGAAGTGGCTAAGTGGATGCTATACATGTATTGAGTTTGTATCACACCTGAAGAACCCAAACTCAAGAACTCACAATCTTTTAATGGGGGATTACTGGCAAACTTGCCCAACACTTACACCAGAGGGAGACATTATTTTTATTACTGATTGTCGAGGTCAGTAAACAAATATGTCCTCTGCTCTGGAGCGAGGGATCATCACTATCTTTCAGGACTGTTTACTCTGCAGACATTTTTATAAGATAGTCCAGAGCAAACCCTGTTAATGCCTTTTCTCAAAAGACATGTAGAAATGGAAGATACCTGTGGAGACTCATTTTTCAACTGATTTTCCCTTTCTTTTCATGATTAGTCTGACTAGAGTTTATCACATTTATTAAAATTTATAAAGCAGCATCTATCGGTTCCATTGATTTTTCTCTATTTTTTATTCTTATTATTTTTATTATTTCTTCTTTATACTTGCTTTGAATTGATTTGTTTTTTCTCTTACAGGTTTCTTAAGGTAGAAAGATAGATCATTACCATATTTTCTGGCATACAAGACAACTTTTTAACCCAGGAAAATCTTCTCAAAAGTGGGGGGTCGTCTTATACACCACGTGTCTCTTATAGGGCGGGTACTGAAACTTCCGAGCTGGACTGGAAAATCTGTGGTCGCTGCATACGGTGGGGGGAGCTCAAAAATAGCCGCACTCCATTCATTTCAATGGAGCCGATGGAGACCGCAAGTGTCTCAGGTCGGCTCCTTTTTGTGCTGCATACAGTCTCCGTCCTGACTTTTTAACCCAGGAAAATCTTCTCAAAAGTTGGGGGTCATCTTATACACTGGAAAATGCAGTAATTTTAATGCTTTTTTTGAAGTATAAGCATGCATTTGTATAAACTTTTCTGTTATTCATTGAAAAATGAAATTCTAGAAACAGAATTTTGTTTTTCCTCTTCAATTTAACACTAGCAGGTGCACATAATTTCCCTGATATGGCTAAGAAGTCTGTGTGAGAGAAGCATGACTTGTGCTGGATTTGGGGGTCAGGTAGAGAAAGATATGACATCTGGGAGCTGAGAGACTAATGACTAATCTTTTACACTGCCTACTCCCTCAAAAGTAAAGTTGTATGGGTTAAGCTTTCATCAGTCATTCTTATCAATAAGTCTTCTTGGAGACTGCATTAAGTTAGAAAGTACAGAAAATAACAATCTCTGTGCCAGTGTGCTCGTGGAGAGAATATTCACAGCACTTCCAAGAGCCTGAGATGATTGATGTAAAATATATTATTTGCATTATAAATGTAACTAGAAGAGACATAGTAGCAATGCAAATTTCAAGGTCTGTTGCTATTTTGGTGTCAATCATTACTAAAATTATAAAGTTACTAAGATATATCCCAAAGGGCTAAATCATCCATATGATCAAAAACTTGCATGAAGCAAGATTTAATATACATACGCTTCTTATAATGAGAAATGTGTTTTAAAGAAAATAAAATTTAATTCAGCATTTAACCAAAAATCAGGTAGGACAATCATGTTCCATAACTGTTCGTATGATGTCAAGATGATCTACATATGTCTACAGAGACTTTCTTAATAATACACACCAGTAGATATCTATAAAAACATAAATTAGAATTCTTATGGAAGTAATACTTCATTCTAATAAATTTGACTACCAAATTTTTATTCTTAGCTCTGAAATCAAGCTTACATCAAATAAAAGCAAAAAAATAAGAAATCTCAGTTTTCTAGTAACCTCTTGTCTTGTAGCCTGATTCTGCTTAAAGGGACATAAGCCAGTTTATGAAATATTAGTGTATTTGTGCCGCCCACACCTGCCATACTTTCAGCTGACGGAGCAGACCACCTTCTGCAACTCTCATAAGCCTCCATCTAACACAACCTAGTTTCCTGAAATCTACCCATAAATTAAAGTGGATTTAGATCATTTATTATTGTTTCTGCTGCTGATGCTTTTGTCTTGAAACTTCATGTCAGCCAAACCCATCATGTCACCAAAAAAAAAAATCTAAATTCATCTTATATTTCCTGTCAATCTGTTTTCATTCCATTGTTTTCCTGTTTCCTTGCATGTAGTGACCATGAAAATGGAGCTCTCGTGTTTCCAGTTTGAGGAGTTTAATTGACCAACTGCCATAGATGCTGCATTCTGAAATATATAATTGCGCTTGTGTGAGGCCACACTTTCAATGACAATTTCTGAGAAAGTATTGAGCATGGCAGGGATGTGTAGGCAGACTTATTTTCAGGAGATGTGCAACTCTTCCAGTGGCTGTCTTTAGTGTAAGCCTTGAGGAAAGTTTCACAGCATTCTGCAATACTCTGCTATTTTCTCTCTGCATGTCCTTCTCTCATTCACAAAGGTAAGGCCTGCATCATGTATAACCTGAAATGCTGACGCATGACATGAAGGAATTTGTATGAAACCTCCCGCGGTTGTTGGCTGCTCTGCTCTGAACCTTCTGGGGTTGCAGAAGTGGCCTGTCATTCCCTGGTAAGAGTTAACACTTCTTCCAAGATAGAAGATGCTGCAGAGGCAGCCAATGGCACTTTATCCATAGGGACTTGTGAAGAGGGTTATAGACTACTAGATGCATGAAATTCACGCAAGGGGCTCGGCCCTCACAGCCCCAGCTGCTTCTGCCGGTGCTTGCAGCCCGGGCTTTGTTCGGAAGGTCGTCCAGAAGTCATTCTACTGTTCAGTCTAATGAGTATATTAGCTCTTTATTATATAAGATTATCATATGGGATGATAACCATAGGGGTAATATATATAAGCAGTCAACAAGTGTATCCATTTACACTTGTAGTCAGACAATTAAAATAGTAAATAAAACAGAAGATTGAAGGTCATCATCACATAAAAAGTAACAATTTTTTCCTCAGTTCCCAGACAAAGAGATGATTATATACCAAAAAGAAAGGGCTCTGTAATACAGTGGCAAGAATCCACCATTTAATTCACACAGTTTTGTGAGTGTGGGTGCTTTTTAACTGAATGTATAGTATACACATTTGCTCAGGTCACTGAATATTAGAGAAAGAAGGGAGTGGATACACAGACGTTATAAGGACCATTGGGCCTAGGTTCTGAGTTGACATTAATAGTAGAGATAAAAGCATATTCAAACCCATGCTAGAATAGCATGCAAGGGGCAGGTGTCCAGTCAAAGCATCATACTCTACCTAAACTAAATATAGTTAGAGTGAATAATTAACAATCAAAATAGCAAATATGCACCTCTCCCAAATTCCCCCAAATGTACTGATCCTCATTTATGTTTTATATATCTTAGTTACTAGCACCGCCATCTGCCAGTTGTCCAAACTCAAGGGTCATCCGTAACTCCCCACTCTTTACCTCTTACTCTCAATCAGTCGTTCAAATCTGCTGATTCTACTGGTTTTATGCGTCTTGAACTGATCAAATCTGCATCTTGTACTAATTGACCTCCTTCCAATCTCAGGTTTCCAAAATATATTCCAAGGACATGATGGATAAATCTACCTAAAATACACATTTAGACCCTTCGTTTCCCTGCCAAAAACCTTTCAGTATTTCCAATAGCACTTAAGACAAATTCCAAACTCTTTACCTTTGCATATAAGAGCACTCATAGACTGCTCTCCACCTAATTTTCAACCTTCATCTCTCAACACTCCTGCTTCCTCCTGAAAACTCCAACCCTCACTCCATCTGTAAACCTGTGTCCCCACCATGTTGCAGTACTTACAGTTCCTCGGCTTCCTCCTGGAAGCCTTCCATGATTCTGACAGGTAGATTAAGTACATTCATATGCACCCTTATAATATCCAGTGCTTGTCCTATCTGAGCAATCATTATGCCGAAGCATTAGTATATTTATTTTTCTCTCCTATTAAACTATTTTATTCATCTAGTACCTAGTATTTTCCCAGGTACACATATGGTAGATATCCAGCAGATGGTTTTTAAATAAAACAGTATTTTGAAACATTCTAAAATTTTTGAAAGAAAGATAAAGTTAGCTTTAGGAGATTTATTACCTTATAATACCTCAAATGGGGGACAAATCCCATGCAAATAAATCAGGATTCGTAATTTAAATTTAATTTAAATGTAAACTTGGAATTAATAGAAATAATAGTCTCACTTAAACCAGTATATATTTTTTTCCATCTTTACTTCAGACTGCGGAAATAGATGTTTAAAGATATAACAACATCTGCATGAAGTCAAGAATAGTACAGTTCTTTGCCAAAAATATTTGCTGTGGGTGTTTCTGTTGGGTTATCAGACATACACAGTCTTCATATTAAATATCAGCACTCTGTTTTAGTTTGAGTTATCTTTGCCAGCTCATATAAAATCCACGAGGTCTGGGAGCTGAAAGGGCCAACTCTACTCCACAAAGTGCTCAGCTGTTTAATGAACATGAGAGTAGTCATTCTAGACTCGGGACAATGCACCGAGAACACCCCTGGGAGTCTAGCACATGTAGGAACCTTCTCCCCTAACGATCATGTCTTTATTCTTTCTCCTATGCCCTTGAGTATAACCATTTTGTTTTTCATACTAACTTCATGCCCTTTTCTTCTGAGGAGGCTGGGTTGTTTTTTATGCAATTTTTTTTTTCTAGTTTCACAGCTGGATGAAGATACTTGATAGGCGTAGAGACATTTCAGTTCATGGGTGTGGAGGAGAGAGGAGAGAAAGGGACCACCTGAGTCTAGAATGAGTACTCTCATGTTCATTCAATAGCTGAGCATTATCCTGGCCAGGTTTGAGGAAAAGGAAAATATTTTTTATTCATATATTTTATTATAGTATTTGCCTTAGACTAACCTCTAAGAGTTTTTATTTTTCATATATTTTTATTGATTTTTAGAAAAAGAAAGGAATGAAGAGGGAGAAGTATCCATGAGAGAGAACCATCAATCAGTTGCCTCCTGCCTGTCCCCTACTGAGGATAGAGCTGGAACCCCACTATGTACTCTGACTAGGAATCAAAGCAGTGACTCCTAGGTTCATGGGATGACACAAACCAACTGAGCCACACCAGCTAGGGCTCAGAGTTATTTTAAATATTGGAATTTATGTGAGGTGGACAGAAAATACTATCTATACACTTCATAATTATAATTAGAAATTAGGGAGTCAGAATTAGATATTACTACAATTTTTTTATTCAGTAGTTGTATGACTTAATCTGTTACTTGTTCTCAAGTGTCTGCTTTCTTACATCTAGAATAGTATAATTATATCTATACTAGAGTCCTGGTACATGAATTCATACATGGGTGGGGTACAACCAGCCCACCCCGATCAGGACGGATCAGGTTGGGCCAGCCTGGGGGAGGGTACACAGGAGGTTGGCAGGCTGGCCCGGCCTGCAATCAGGGGGAGGGGGGCATCTGAGATGGGGGCAGCCAGGGGGAGGGGCCACGGGCAGTTGGTCAGCCAGCCCCACCTCCTGGTGAAACTTTCAGCCCAACTCCTGGTTGATGGGCATATTAGCCTTTTATTATATAGGATAATCAGATGTGTGTTTTTAATTAGAAAAATGTGATGATCTATATAATGCAATTTATTTAATGCCTGGCACATAGTTAAGGCAAAGAATGTAACATCCATTAGGATTAATAGCCTTTTCTCTCTGCTAGACATGCCACAAAACTGGGCTCTAGCCAACAACGGTTGTACTTTATGTTGCCCCTCTGTTAAAATATCTGCTAATTGTCATCCATTTGTGGGCAATTTTATAATGACAAAAGTCACAGTATGTTCTGGGTCCTGCTGTAATCTAGGCTATGTTACTGGTGTTTGCATTGCTAGTGTCACTGCTGCTATTCTTAATAGAGAGATTTAGATGGATATTATTTGATATCAAAGATGGAGGATATTTTCCTCTTCCAATTGGTGGGAGTACAGGGAATTAATTTGAATGTAGCATTGGACATAAGGACCAAGTTTAAGAAAAATAAAATACAAGTCTAAGAAAAATCTTGAAGAAGAGACTTGCAATGAATGCCTCACATAGAGGGAATAGTTTTAGAAATTATATCAATCACAAGAGGCAATATAAAACACATGCTGTGTCTGCACATAGCAAAGTATACTAGCAAATGTTTAATAAATCTGATCAGTTACCTATAAAAGTATCGTATTGAGTTCCCAAAGTAACTTCTGTAATCTATTTGATCATGTCAATTCTATATTTTCAGGGTTTTTTTAATGATTTTCCTAATTTTCCTATTCAAATTTAGTTTATGCCCGTTTTATGTAGAGAATGTTCACCCTAACCCTAGAAGGGCGTAGGAAGCCTGGGAAGTGTCTGAAAGATGTCTGCCCTGATATTTCACTCTGTTCCTCTGACACTGAGAGGTCCAAGGCATCGGGAGAAGAGTATCCCTCACGGCTTAATAGTTGCTCACTCACTGGTCCTGCCTTTAGCTTCATTCTGTGACTATTCCAACTAGAAAGAAAAAGAAAGAGGCGAATGCAAAACTGCAGCACGGTCGCTGCTCTGACATCCTTCCAAGTTCAGAAAGAAGGCCTTCTACGATAGATGGCATTTCTACCTCTCAGTGGTCACTTTGGAGAAATAGACCAGGTTGACTGCCGGTACTTCCAATGTGGCAGACACTTTTAATTATGATGCCCAAAATGTTTGGGAAGAAACCTTAAGTATGCACCAATAGTATAATTTCTGTTATCTGCTTACAGGATAACAAAGTCACGTGTAAAGCAATTTTTACTTTTCCCATCAAGAACATATGGAATTTTTCTCCTCTCTCTGATCTCTTAATTTCTTCTGTTCTCCAGGAAACCCTCTTTCTGTTTCTACCCCACCTTTCCACTCCAAGGCCTACAGTACAATGATACTACATCCTTAAGCCTCTAGGACAGGGGTCGTCAAACTTCTTAAACAGGGGGCAGTTCACTGTCCCTCGGAGCATTGGAGGGCCGGACTATAGTTTAAAAAAAAACTATGCACAAATTCCTAGCACACTGCACATAATTTATTTTAGGCAGGACAGGCAGCGGCGGCAAAACACCGCATGTGGCCTGCGGGCCGTAGTTTGAGGATGCCTGCTCTAGGACCTATGAGATGCCTTTAAGGATTTCAGAATCTTTAGAATAAAATACCTGCAAATAAATATTTGTATTCTCCTAGCTAATATTGATAAATTCTCAGAGCATAATTTTGACTAATTACTTGACAGAATGTAATCTTTATCTATCTGGAAAGAATATTTCTCCATATGTGTAGTAAGTGGACAGAAAGTAGAAAAAAAACAGATGACTGGAAAAGAAAATCTGGCATTGCCTACATATACTATATCCCCTTCTCTTTGTGACCCTCAAAGTTAATTATTCCTCTCTAAATGCATTTGCAAAACCAATTTATTTGAGAAACCTTCATAAAAGACCTTACAAATTTGATGTTCTGGTGACTGACTCTAAACTTTCTACCTTTCCTCCCAGTCCTGATCATTTTGATGGATAAAGATGTGCTAGATAGAGGTTAAATTTAGGTGACTTCAAGACTATAAAAAGAAGCCTAATTTCATTTTTGAGTAGATGGAATGGCCTCAGTGGCCTTAAAAGTCATTGCAGTTTTATAGAAAGCTTGGCAAATCCCCAGTCCTCTCATAGGGACTAATGCATAAGCATGGAGTACAAAGGCCCTGTGCAGGTCGTGATGATCTCAGTATTTATGTTTTGGAACCAACAGTCCATGAAAAATAAATGACTTTCTATTTTTAAGGAGTCACTTCATTTCCACTATATTTCAGATTAAGAGTTCCTAAAATCATTAGTATATACAAGATGTTTTCATTCAAGTTAATTCTACATCATTAACTCACTGCCTCTTGTTTTAAATTTCTGTCTATGTAGATATAGATGTTTATTTCACTAGGAGTTTAAAAACACTTTTTCTAGAAAATGTTCTCTGAGTAAGGCCACTAAGTTCTCTTTCTTGATCAGAGTTGGTCACACAAAGATTACAAAGATTCTCAAGTTTATCAAAAGTGTGGAGATACCCAAACCAGAATATTTGTTCTTACTTTTTTACATATTTTGTTGTCATATAGTCAATCCTAAATTGTTTACATTTCCTGACTATTCTGCTCTTCTTTAGTTTTTTTTTTTCTTTTCCTGTGACACACTGTACTTTTTAAACTAAATTGATTTTATTTTAACTTTCCCACAAACAAATTGCTATTCTATCCCAGTCCTAGAAGAGTCATATCAAACATACAAATATTTTGAGGTTTCCCCAGTCATTGACACTGCTGTAATATCCATTTAATCTAAAAACTAGAGGCCCAGTGCATGAAATTCATGCATGTGGGGAGGGGTGGGCCAGGTCCCTCAGCCCAGATTTCAAGAGGGCACAGGCCAGGCTGAGGGACCCCACTGGTGCATAATCAGGGCTGGGGAGGGACATGGAAGGTTGGCAAGCCAGGGACTGTTGGAGGGCTCCAGGGCATGTCCGTCTTGCTCAGTCATGATCAGCTGGACCCCAGCAGCAAGCTAACCTACCAGTTGGGACGTCTGCCCCCTGGTGGTCAGTGCATGTCATAGTGAGCAGTTGAGCAGCCTTAGCATATCCTTAGCATATTACACTTTGATTGATTGAACGGACGACCGGATGACCAGACACTCAGCATATTAGGCTTTTATTATATAGGACTAGGGGCCCGATGCACAAAATTCATGCAAGGGGCTTGGCCCCCTATACCATAGCTTCATCCGGAAGGTCATCCAGAAGGTTGTCCAGAAGAATGTCTGGTCTAATTAGCATGTTATACTTTTGTTATTATAGATGATATTTAGTGAGGAACTACTAAAATTGACATACTTGCTCAGAATTTAGAAGATAGAGAAGAAAACAGACACATACACACAGACATGAATGACCATTTCCTCCTCCTCAAGAAGCGTGTAATCAGGTGGGATGGATAAGTTAAAGATAAAAGATACAATGAATGATGTGAGTAGTTTTGTGTTTTTTTTTCTTTGTAAAGAGATCATAGAAAATCTGCTAGAACTCTGCTATTTAGTGTTGTCTTCAAAACCAACAATGTTACATCAACACCTATGGTAACTTGCTAGAGATTAAGAATCTCAGGGTCCACAAAACTGGTTAATGAAAATTTGCATTTTAACATTATTCACAGTTAAGTCCTAGGCATATTGAAGTTTGAGAAGGTCTGTGCTAGAGGTGCTAAGAGGAGATCAAAAGCTGATGTGTAGAAATGGAAGTATGTCAGCTGTATACAGAAAGGCACTATCTTAGGCATAGCTTACTCTATTTGGATGGATTATGATTAGGCCATATGTAATGAAACAGAATGATGAATTTGTCCTTAATATTTGGTTGAGTCAGAAAATGACATATATGGCTACAGAAAGCTGTAGGTATTATTTTTTTTGTTGTCATTTTTTCAGGAAGTTGAAGGGGTCATACTATACCTAAATTTAGTAATGATATTAAAACTTAATAATCAATAAATTTTAAACTCTATAGTTACAAAAACTGCCTTCACCAATTCAGATTGCCATCACAAAATACCAAATACTAGGTAACTTATAAATAAAAATTCTCACAGTTCTGGAAGCTGGGAAGCCTGAGATCAAGGTTGTGGGATGATCACCTTCGGTGGCAGCCAGTGCCTTCATGCCTTCTTCCAGCATGTCAGCGGGAAGGGAAAAAGGATTTCTGTGGGGGTCGGTCTCTTTTACAAGAACACTGATCTCATTCACGAAGGCTTTGCCCTCATGACCTAAGTACCTTCCAAAGGCCACATCTCCCAATATCATGTTAAGGGTTTACAATTTTGATGCATCCATTTTGGAGGACACAAACATTCAGACTATAGCAGATACTTTCAGAAAGATCACCCAGATCTATCCTCTATTTTCAGTCCTAATAGTGCATCTCAGACTGGAATCATGGAAATTATGGATTTTATATTTGAGAAATGGTGGTCACTAATTTTTTTTTTTCATCTGCCACTATTGAGATACAAGAATTGTATTACTCTGTAATTTTATACAGTGAATCTAGATTTTTGTCGGAAGCTTTCTTTTTGGATAGTGTGTCAGAAAAATAAAACAAAACAACAACTATGTGCTGTGGAAATGAAGTCTTTAGTTAATATAAATAGGACCTCTTAACTGCTAAAACTGTGTGAGCTGATGGTGAGAAGTGCAAGAATATGCTCATATTATTACTTGTTTAGTAAAATTGGAATTTTTAATAAGGCACACTGATAGTGTGTTTTCCAAAGCAATGAAAGAAAGAAAAACTTTTAACAGAGAAACTTTTTATTTTTAGAGTTGATAAACTTTACACATATCTGTACTGATCTAAGCCTCACCTTAGGAAGAGGTTGTGACATTGATACTGTTACAGAATTTACCAGGCAACTGGAAAACAGACAAGGGGTACTCAGAAGATTCAGGAAAAAAAAAGAAACCTTTATTCAAAGCAGCACTGCTAGTTCAGGGGGTTCAAAAATCCCAAATTGGAACACCTTATACCATGAGGTTACTCCTTATATATATTCCTAACATTAGTTGTTTCCCTAACTTCCGGTCTTTTGTGGCAGACTTTTGCAGCCCTACCTACGTTAGTTAGAATAGGGGAGTAAGATTACAGCTAAAGACTTGGCCTGGGTGGTGCCAGTGACCTTCCCTCTGGCTGAGCTGTTAAATTCTTGGTTTGCGGCCCTTGTAAACTGGGGGTATTTAGGGAAACAGATTATTGCCTAAGGAAGGGGCAGTGACTTAATTACAGGTGAACAAGAATGTGCATTAGGAGACTGGTTAACTAGGTACAGATTACCCTCTATATTACCCCCAGGTTACCCTCTATATCCCCCCCAATACAATTATCAAAAGACATGAACATTTATTTTAAATAATTAGACTAACAAGTTGAATAACTAATAATTAATAGCTAGCAAGAGGTATTCACTCATCTGGTCAGTTCAACCTAGATGTTTACCTAAATACATAAAGTTAGTAACATATTTTATAGATCTGGATCCTCCCTTAGAAACTATACAAAGCAAGGATGCTTTTAGAAAATCTACCTTCTTACTCCATTCTAAATTCGATTACATGCTAAACACATAAATTATTCAAATATTGGTCTAAGTATTTAAGATATCAAAATAATAAAGTGGCTCTGCCCTCAAGAAACTATTACAAGAAAATAGGTATTGTTAAATATTGCTATACAAATAAGGCTACTACAAATACTTTGAGATTGATATTATTAATTTCCTGTGGTATCTTTAAAGTTTAGTAGGATGTGAAGTCAGAAGAGTGGGGAAATGCTTTTTAATTCCGTTCATTAACTTGACCCTCGCCCAAGAGCAGTGAGTAATTATGCTCAGGTAGAAAATGGCAACATGTGGATGTCGCCACTGGGAATGCTCTGTTAAAAGGTGTGATGAGGAAGGAGAAGAAAAGTAAATAATGCCGAAAATGGGGGCATGGGTTTAAGGAGTATTCATAATAAGAAAAATGTATTGGGCCTTTGTCCCTGTGAAACAAAGCTTCTCTAAAAGCCTTGGAGTTTCATACGTAATAAGAGAAATAAAGGTCACAGGATAGTCTTGTGATTCATAACAAGCTCCTTTCAACCACACCTGAGTTTAGGTTAATGAAGTGGCTTTTGGAAAGATCGCAGATGGAGAGCTTCTGGCCTGGGGAACAAATTATGTGATTTACGAAGTTGGAACTCTCAGCCCCATCTCTCAACTCCAAGGAACACCAGAAAGGACAATTTAATCCATTGTGTCTATGTAATGTAAGCCTCCAGGAAAAATCCTCACTGAAAGGGTTCAAACACTTGCAGGTTGCTGAACACATGGAAGTGCAGGGAGCGTGGCAGGCCTGTAGAGGGCTTGGCAGCACTGCACCCCTCCCCATGTACCTGAGCATTTGTCCGCGTAAGAATGCCCAAACCTGTAGAGAATGTTTGTACAATTTATCTGAACCAAACTGATGGCAATACCAGGAAGATCTCAAACGCTCTAGAGAATAACATTTGGAATGAAGGAAGTAAGGAAGATAACACAAAGGCGGGAGAAAGCAAGGTGGGAAATTTCTCTGATTAAGTTACAGGATAGTTAGATTATGTGCAGCCTTGAGGGTGGCCATTCCTTGGAGGGCTTTTAAAAAAAGGATTTCTCTGCCATTTCAAAGGTATATTAACCTAGATGTATAAGAACAATGGGCAGGGCTTGTTTAAAGCAAAAATAAACCTTTGACAGAGGAAGTTATAGGCCTGGATGAGACTCCCCACCAGGACCTGCCCAGTTAGGAATTTGTGATCAGATCATCCTGTGAGGTTACTCTCAGTCACTGATTTAGTACAGAACCTCTTTTTCATTCACACATATCTTCCCTATGGCTGTTCCTGAGTTACATCCTCTTATATTAGGCTGCTACTCTAGACGGTAAACTGCTTTTCCCGAGTTCTATGAGCCATTCTAGGAAATTATCAAACTGCTTTCCCGAGTTCTATGAGCCATTCTAGGAAATTATCAAACCTGATGAGAGGGTTGTAAGAACTTATGATTTGTAGCTGATCAGTCAGAAGCACAGGTGACAACCTGGATTTGTGACTGTTAGGGGGAGTGGAAGCAGTCTTAACCTGAACATGTGGTAGTAGGCAGGTAGTAGGCAGGTAGTAGACCGGTGACAACCTGGATTTGTGACTGTTATGGGGAGTGGAAGTAGTCTTAACCTGAACATGTGGTAGTAGGCAGGTAGACAGCCATGAGCAGAGTAGAAACTGTAGGCCAGGTACAGAATAGAGTGTCAGTGGGGTGGAAAGCCCTGGTGCCTAGCAATGGGGAAAATAAGGACCTCACCCCCAGAGTGACCTTTCCTACCTTTTATAATTGCTGGTCATGCGATCATGTAGGGATTGCAGCCCAAAGAATAAAGTATGACGTCTGATCCTGGGATTCCTGCCGTACAGGGAAAAGAATGAGAGTACATTCTGAGGTCTCAAAAGCTGCAGATGTTGAAGGAAGGAATGGTTACAGACATACTGTAAAAACTGAGTTCCCCATCTAATATTGCCGTTGAGGTGTATATTCCAATTGAGAAATATTCTTACTTTTAAAATCAATGTAAAAGGACACGATGATCCTAGCATAAAAAGCATCTTTTTTTTTAGCTTTAAGAAAAACGTAGAAAAATATCTCTGTGGACATAGACTATTATTATTTAAATAGCCACAAATCATAAAATGGAAAAAAAAACTGAAAACATGTACCTATCTTTCCCTTTAAATTTCAGTATTTTAACAAGTAAAAAGACAATTTAGTTGAAGACATTTGCAATTCTTATAATCAGCAAAGGGCTCACATCTAGAGTATTTAAAGAATTCCTACAGAAGTATGAGGCAATTATAAATGATCCTGTAGCCAGTCCTAGCCCATTTGGCCTCATGGATAGAGTGTCAGCCTGTGAACCCAAGTGTCCCGGGTTCAATTCCTATCAAGGACATGTACCTCAGGTGCAGGCTTCTCCCTGGCCCGATCCCTGGTCTGGGCTCATGCATGAGGCAACCATCGATGTGTTTCACTCACATCAATATTTCTCTCTGTCTTTCCCGCTTTCTTCCACCCTCTAAAAATCAATGGAAAAAATATCCTCAAGTGAGGATTAAAAAAAAAAATTAAAAAGAAAAGATTCTGTAGAAAAATAGTAAAAAGTGAGAGTAGGCAATACTATTAAGAATGTATCTGATAAAAAAATTGTTCAACCTCTTTGGAAAGTAAAGTTAAAATCACAAGCAAGATAAACCATTTTATAACCCAAAACTTTTAAATAAATATGAAAGCTTCACAACACTAAATGTTGTGAGGATCTGGGTCAAGTATAAATCTTATTATAGTGAAAGAAAAACTGGTAAAATTTCTTTTGAAAATTATCTAAAAATATCTAATGAAGTTAAAGGTCCCAGTTCCCAGGACTCTGAAATTCAACTCTAGATCAATCATTTTGAGAAATTCTGGCTCACGGATACAAAGAGAAGTGTAGAATCCTCATTGCAGCAATGTTTATTAGAGCAAGGGTTCTGTTCTTGGAATCTCTCCAAATTGTTTCATCTCCAGAGGGCCTTGAATACCAGTGATTCAAAATCCCCTGTAAAAAATGGTTTGCTTCTTTCCTCGAAATGAAAAACAACCACGACCAAAAACACAATTTTCTCAGTCTTAATGAAGCCATCCACAAATCTCAGTGACTTTTTCTGAAGCTATTCAATATCAACATTCACTTCTCTTCTTTAACATTCCTTACGTTCACATCTATCCAACATCAAAGACACGCCCATTTTTCTGTTCTTTCTCTTTATCATTCTACTCCTTCAAACAAGTTTCTGTTTCTGTCACCATGTCATGAACCTCCTTGTAAATATACACCATTTTATATACTTCATTTATCGTTTATGTGCAATCTTTGCACCTGTCGCTGGTGCCATATAAATCCCTCGGTAAAGTTCACTAGAACTTCTGCAATTTACAGTCTCTGCTTTGGGAAATCACCAAGATTCCAGACAATCTTAGCAAACAATCAACATCATCACCAATTCACAAACGTGGAGATTAAACTGCATCTACTGAACAACCAATGTGTCAAAGAAGAAACCAAAAGGAAAATAAAAAATATAACTTGATGCAAATTAAAATGGAAACACAATATACCAAAACATATGGGATATACCTAAAACAGTTATAATATGGAAGTTTATATTCCTAAATATCTATGTTAAGAAATAAGAAAGATCTCAAATAAACAACTTAACTTTATTCTTCAAGGCACTTAAAAAGGAAGAGCAAAGTAACCCCAAAATTAGCACAAGGAAGTAAATAACAAAAAAATGGAGAATAAATGAATAAAATAGAGACTAAAATATTTTTTAAATTAATAAAACTAAGCTATTTTTGCAAAGAGATAAAATAATTTGCATTTTTTGCCACACTTATCAAGAAAAAAGATGAGAACTCAAATAAATTATAAATGAAAGAAGAGACATTACAACTTATATACATATACAAAGGATCACAGGAGACTATTATAAGCAATTATATACAACAAAGTTGAAACAGAAGAAATGGATATGTTCTTAGAAACAAACAAACAACCAAGAATAAACGATGAAGAACTAGAAAATCTGAACAAAACAATTGGTAGTAAGATGATTTAATCAGTAATTGAAAACCTTCCAACAAAGGAAAGTCCAGGATTATATATTTGTGAATTTTCTTGTTTTCTTCTTATAATTGACTAGAGTCCCAGTGCACAAATTCATACATGGATAGGGTCCCTCAGCGTGGCCTGCAGGGATTGAGCTGAAATTGGCAGTCCAACACCACCTGCCGCTCCTGCCCTGCTGCACCTACCACAGGCTAGCACCCAGTCAGTCCTGATCAGGAGAGGCTTGCGCCGTTGCAGTAGTACTCGCCACCTGTGAGCCCTGCATCTGGCACCCGTCCTGAAGGGGTTTGGGGGCTAGGGAGTTGGGACACAATCAGCCCTCCGGGGAGGGGGGAGCGGGGGAGAGGATGCCCTTACTGGCCCCAGATCTGGATCTGTGGAGGGGAAGTGGCTACAGTGCCCAGGGACGACTTCCAGGAGGGCAGTGGCACTGTTGGGATCATGCCGACAGTTCTGGTCCGGCAGTGCCTGGCCCATTCTCTAGAGATTGGACCTGCAGGACTACTGAGGGAGTGAGTGGCTGCTGCCAGGCTGGTGGGCCTCCAGGACAGGTTGGTCAGCTGAGTAGCACTCCCAGTGTAGGAGTGCACTGACCACCAGGGGGTAGCTCTTGCATTGAGTGTCTGCCCCCTGGTGGTCAGTGTGCATCATAGCGACCGTTCGACCGGTTGTTCAGTTGTTTGGTCGCTTAGGCTTTTATATATATAGATTTCTAGTTTCATAGTATTGTGATTGGACACAATACTTGATGTGATTTCTTTTTTTAAAATATATTTTATTGACTTTTTACAGAGAGGAAGGTAGAGGGATAGAGAGTTAGAAACATCAATGAGAGAGAAACATCAATCAGCTGCCTCTTGCACACCTCCTACTGGGGATGTGCCCATAATCAAGGTACATGCCCTTGACCGGAATCAAACCTGGGACTTTTCAAACACCATGGACAGGCCAACGCTCTATCCACTGAGCCAAACCAGTTAGGGCTTGATGTTATTTCAATCTTCTTAAATTTATTAAAATTTCAGGGAAAGACTGAGAAATGGAAGAGTTTTGCTTGCTCCATCTGTGCACAGTCCTGGCAGAATGAACAGCTGGTTAAGAATTGCTTCTTTGTTGTCTAGGGTCCTATGAGACCCGTGAATGAAAGTTCTTTTACCTATCTAAGCCAGACGTTTGAGGATTTGTCCCTCAAAAGCAGCTGTAGAAGCTGGAGTGCAGATGTATGCATAAACTCTTTCCAGGCATGTTTCTGGTGAGTTGGGGCAGGCTAGAGGGAGTAGGCAGGAGTGATGTCAGCTTCCTTGGTATCTGATGTGGATATTTTCTTGTTTGTCTGATGTGTAGGAGTTGCTCAGCTATTTTCTGGATCTCTTCCAAATTGTTCCTTGTGTAACTATATTTTTGATGCATCCATAGGAGAAAGGATCAAAGGAGAGTCTTATGTTGCCATCTTAGTTGACTCTTCTCTTACTATAGTCTTTGGCATAATTTTCATCAATTGCATGATCCCATAGACATTCCAAATGATGACAGTCCAAAGACATGCTCAACTGATGATACAGCAAATCTTTTCAAAGTCAACAAGAAAGTTAAGGAGGCTCATCCCTGGAAACTACAAATCTGAACTCCACAATTACTCTTATTTCATCTCTAATTATATTTAAAAACAGAGTTTGTCCATCTTGAACAACTGAGAAACTGACCACGTATACACAATTGCCTGTACTCATTGATGTGGCCTGGCTGAAGTTTAGTCAGGCTTCCCCTTTCCGACAGTCCAGTTAACTTTCTTACTTCCAATTTTAAGGAACTACTAAAAGATAGAATACCCCTCCCCCCATTAATTGACTCGTTACAGCAAGAAACATTTCCTATTAAAACACTGCAGACTTGCTGTCTGCTCAGCCTCACCTGTTTGAGTGATTTCCCCAGAATGTTCTTGCAGACCCTGCTTACTACTCCCAGAAAAGCTTTTTTTCTTTTTGATTTTGAGATGCTTGCATATTCCAAGGTCTGAGTGTTCTGCCCATTGACACAGTATTTTTAAATAATCTTTCCATGCCTGATTTTAAATCTATTTTTATCTAACAACATATTTAGGATATTACTAGAGGCCTGGTGCATGAAAATTCATGCACAGGAGGGAGGGTCCCTCAGCCTGGCCTTCCCCCTCTCACAGTCTGGGAGCCCCTAAGGGCAGGAGGCGACCTGATGATCAGGGGAAGGCAATGCCCCATCATACCTCTGCTGCTGCCACTGCTGGCAGTGCAAGCCTTGGCTGGCCCTGGTTACCTGAGCTTTGGGCGGCTCTGGGTGGCTGGGCAGCTGACATTCAAGGCTTGCCTGTGCGTCAGGCCAGCCCTGAGTGGCTGGGGGGCTGAGGGGACTGAGGGACTCTGGAGGCAGGTGCACAAAGTGCTTGCCTCCCGACAGAGCTGAGGGGCCTGGGCACTGTCATATTCTAGGCACTACCATCTTTGAGGGTGTGGCAGTCAATTAGCATATTCCCTCCTTATCGGCTGTGGGCACTGCCATCTTTAAGGGCGGGCAGTCAGTTGCATATTTCCTCCTTATTGGCTGCGGGTGCCGCCATTTTTGCAATGGCATGAGGGTCAATTATCATATTCCCTCTTTAGTAGTTAGGATACACAAACAAAAACGACATTATGATTATAGACTATTTCATCTGCATTGATTTATGTCTTGCATATATAAATTTTCATTTATGTCATGTAAAACCCCATGGGCATAATAACCACTTTATCAAGAATTGTGGGAGGAAAGCCTAGTGAATGTTTTTTGTGTTTATTTTCCATAGGAACTATGTAGAGACAGACCCGCAACAGATGGATAACACTTCAGTTCTTAAGCAGCATTTTGGTTCAGAAACATTGTTTTAATAAGAATTAAACATTATTTCAATAAAAATTAAACATTAATTTAATAAGAAGAATATTATTTTAATATTCTTCATATCATATTGTATTTCTAAAATACTTTAGTTTCTTTTCAAGGCTTAGATAGTAAAGAAGGGAACAACTTAATAATAGAGTTACAAAAAGATAAAAGGCAGAGCTGTTTGGGCATTTAATAGTTTTATGTATTTGTTTTGCTAGCAAGGGTTATAAATAAAATGAAAACTAAGGTGATGACTTTTAAACTATTTTCAATCAAGTACTTTGGTTGTGCGAGGTATCTCTTGGCATAGTGTTTATAAGTACAGGATTTGGTGTGAAAACATTCTAGGATTAAATTTGCTGTTGAAACCTGCTATTTCTGTCACTTTGAGAAACTGATACAACCTTCTGAGAGTCTGATCCCTCATCTGTGAGATATGGCATAAGTGTTAGGAGGTAAAATAGATATAACTAGATATTTAAAATGTTAAAGTTTATTCTTTAAATAAAAGATTATGGTAAAAAAATGTATAACAATATGTCTTTCACATTATTTCTGCAGCTGGACTCAGGACCATAACAGAAACTGAGATTTAATATTTGAAAAAATTCAGTCTGCTAAATTTGAAAAAAAAAATGGATTTAAGAGATACTCTTTTAAGTTTGGAGGCTTGTGTTATAGTTCCAACACTGGCACTAATGAGATAGGTTATCTTGGCCTCTGTGAACCATATTTGTTGAACATATATCAATAATCTTATATAATAAAAGGCTAATATGCAAATTGACTGAACGGCTGAATGACCGGTTGCTATGATGTGCACTGACCACCCAGGGGTGGATGCTCAATGCAAGATCTGCCTCCTGGTGGTCAGTGAGCTCCCACAGGGAGAGCACCGCCCAGCCCGAAGCCAGGCTCATTGCTGATGAGGACAGCAGTGGTGGTGGGAGCCTCTCTTGCCTCCACTGCAGCACTAAGGATGTCTGACAGCCAGCTTAGAATTCTATGAGAGCAAGGTTGTCCTAAGTGATCAGTTGGACAAGCCTTGAGGGTTCCTGGGCTACAAGAGGGTGCAGGCTGGGCTGAGGGGCCCCACCCCACCTCTGAGGGCAAAAATTTCATGTACTAAGCCTCTAGTGAAAAATAAAAGAAGTTGTTTCTGGAAGAGCTTAAAATTGCAATTAGATCAGGTATTAATTAATTCAAGGTTTGCTACTATGGGCTTTTAGCAGGAGTGACACCATTTTAGGCCTGTAGTTTTTCTTTAACCAAACAGACCCCTACCCTGTCCTATTCATCTTTACATGATGTTGTCTTTGCCTATACATCTCAATTCTGACCCTGTTTCTCTCCCCTCACTTCACTGATACCAAGCCAGCACAACAGTGTTTCTGTTTCTATACCTTTACTCCGTTAATTTCATGTTTGCCTTTAGTCTAGGAACATGTCTCCTCTTCATTATAAGCTTTAAAAAAAAATCAGATCTTTAGTTTGTTGTCTCCTTTTAATGGCTTTGGTCTCAGCTTAAACTTTGTCTTCCTTATGCCCCAATGTAAAGTAGCCTCTTGGTTATAAATTCAAAACGCTGTTCATAATACACTTTAGTCAGGTATATTAGTCAGGTTTCTCCAGAGAAACAGAACCTGTGAGTATAAGAAGTTTCCTAACCTATAATACATTTTTATGGGCTTATTTGAGCCAATTGGTGACACTACTGGGTTACCAAAATCTGAAATGCTCTGAAAAATGATAGTTTTGTAGTTTCTCTTAAACATCTGGAATTAAAGAAAGAATGTAAGGTGAAAGAAAGCAAGATGGAGACTGGATTGCAGAATAGTTAACAAGAATATGTGCTCTCTCGAGGGTGGTTATGCTTCCTAGGGGTATAAAAAAGAGACATTTTAAAAGTATGTTGACCTAGAGGCACAGAAACAATGAACAGTGCTTGCTTAAGGCAAAAATAAGTCTTTTACTAAATAAGTTATAGGCCTGGGGCATAATTACCCACCATGACTTGTTCAGATAGAAATTTAGGATCAGGTCATCCTGTGAAGCTACTTTTGTTCACTGGACTTGTCAGATTCCAGAGCCCCCTTTTTACCACAAACCAATAGGAGAGATAAAGGTAGAGATAGAGACAGTGACAGCGACAGAGATATATGGAGAGATTTATTATAGGAATTTGCTTGTGTTATTATGGAAGCCTAGAAGCACTATAATCTGCTCTCTGCAAGAGGGAGAACAGGGAATCCGGTGTATAATTCAGTCTGAGTGCACAGGCCTGACATCACATTAGTAATGCCAACACTGGTGATGGCAGATCTTTTTTACTCACGTTACAAATACCAGCAATCTGGGAATCCCTTAGCTGAATCAAATTGACACGTAAAAATAACCACCACAGTCGGGTAAAGTTTTCTTGTTATTTATTTGTTTGTCATTTGTTTTCCTCTACACACACATACAATACATACTGAAAATGTAAGTTGTATGACAGCAGAGTCATTAATGTAAGTTCTATGACAGCAAGGATACAGCAGTAAATAAAATAATGAGTTATTTCTGCTGCATGCCTAATGTCTCATACCACTTGTTATAAATAACAAGTGCTCAACAGATATTTACATATGGAATGTATAAAAGAATGAGCGAAGATGTGGAGGGATATATATCCTTATTACATATTCTCACATTTTTATGTTTTCAGGGAAGAAAGAGATGATTATCTTAATGAAGAAAAGCATAATATTAAAATTAACCATTTCTTTGGGATGCCTAAGCCACACCCACCAACCAATCAGAGTGACTGTATGCAAATTAGCCTAGCCAAGATGGCAGAGGCCACAGCCCCGGTGTGCGGCTTCTCTGGGGCTGCGGCCTCTGCCATCTTGGGAGCCTCCGTCCTGGGAAGGCATCCGGTGCTCTGAGCCAGCCAATGCCTTCCCTTCGGGTGGCCACCGCCACCCCATCGCCTCCCAGGCGGAAGTCTCAGGGCGGGACTAGCCGGCCGGCCCTGGGAGGCCATCGGGTGGCCAGGGGCACAGGCAGGGAGGCCTGAAACCTCCCTGCCTGGGCCACGGCCACCCAATCGCTTCCCAGGCGGGTGGCCTGGAGGGTCAGTGGGAGCTGTGGCCAGGCTGAAAACTGCCCTCAGCCCCTCACCCAGGCTTGTCACACCTCCTGGGGTGAGGGTTCCCACTGGGGAGCTTGGCCAGCCTGCAAACAGACATTGGCCCCTCACCCAGGCTGGCCAGGCACACCAGCAGGTGGACATCCCCAGAGGGGTCCCAGACTGCGAGAGGGCACAGGCCAGATTGAGGGACCCCCCTCCCCCAGTGCACAGATTTTTGTGCACTGGGCCCCTAGTAATACAATAATGTTTAACCCAGTGGCCCATTTATTAGAATTTGAAATATGCTTTTTAATAGTCAGGGTCAAAAATGAGTCCATGCATAAAACTATAGATTAAAAATACTTTAATCTGTAATTTTAATAGATGAGTTCAGGTACATATTAAAAAGTGTAGATATTATATTTCACAAATTACACACATTTTTAAAGATCACTGTAAAAAAATTGATTAAGAAACCATCTAATTTGAAGTTAGAACTTTTAAGAATTTCAAATTAACTGCTCCAAAACAAATACAGTAGAGAGGATATTACTCTAAAGTATTTCCCTCATTGTAATTTAATGTCATTAATCATTAATCAATTTCTTAAAATTGATTTATTTCACACATACACATATATATTTGCATAATTTTCCACTCTATTCAAGTGTCTACTTATGAATTCAGGATCATAGGTATGACAAATAACTTTTTGCCAAAATGACAGAAAAGAGAAGAACCTCAATCAGCCATTATGCAATTGAACTTTTACTATATAGGCCACGCACACACACACACACACACAATTAATTTATAAAACAGTCTTTATAATAAATTTAAAATTTAACACATCTTCATATGGAAACTTTTTCTAGATTTTAAAGATATTTGAGATAATTATGAAATATTGTTTCTTCATGAATGAATATTAGAAAATAAAATAGAATATTTTCCGCATGTGTGCTCATAAACCTTAATTATATTTAATGATGTGTCATGATATTCATGGAAAAATGAACTATAAAACTTCACATCAGCCATGGCTGGTGTGGCTCACTGGTTAGAGCATCAGCCTGTGGCCCAAAGGGTTGCAGGTTGGCTTCCTGGTCAAGGGCACATACCTTGGTTGCAGGTTCCCCACCCTGGTTGGACACACTTGGGATGCAGCCACTGGATGTGTCTCTCTCACGTTGATGTTTCTCTCTATATATATCTTCCTCTAATCCTCCCTCCCTTCCACTCTCTCTAGAAAAAATAGAAAAAAATATCCTTGGGTGAGGATGAAAAAAAAATTTAAATCAAATTGTAGTATAAACTAAGAAATTATTATAAAATAAAGCCATATTGTGATTGAAAAGTTTATTTCCAACAAAATTATAGTTTGATGGATTAAAAAGTATTATAACTGTAGCCATGAAGTTGGGTTATTACCTTACTCAATTGTTTTGTCTACCTAAAGGCAACTGTTTTTATTGATTTATAATGAAATAGGTCTGGTATGTAAAAATTATGTATGCATGGCTCATACTTAGGTTCATAGTCAAGAGAACTACGAATACATACACTATAAATTGAAGAAGAAAGCCAATTAGGAAATGGAATAGATCAGGTGTTAGAGGGGTTATTTCAACTCTTTGCAGCCAATTTACAGATGATTAATATGCTGTTATAGTCATGTACTACATGTTCTATTATGTCTTAGGAAGAACCTTAACTTTTTACAAATTTATGATATTTTAAATACTTAAATTTGGAGATGAAAAATTGGTACAGATGGCCATCCAATCTGTATGCAAAATGAGAAAATTTCAGTGTAATGAGAGGAGGAGTACCTGCCAATAACCGATACTCTAGTTTTCCCTGAGTAGATTGTATGTAAAGAATAATAAAAATGTTAATTGCACTATAACACCAATTACACTAATTAAAACAAAATAGCAATTTCAACAGCAAATAACAACAATCAGAAAACATGCCCTGAATATAATATTGTTTTAAAATATATTTTATTGATTTTTTACAGAGAGGAAGGAAGAAGGATAGAGAGTTAGAAACATCGATGAGAGAGAAACATCGATCACCTGCCTCCTGCACTCCTCCTACTGGGGATGTGCCCACAACCAAGGTACATGCCCTTGGCCGGAATCAAACCTGGGACCCTTCAGTCCACAGGCCAATGCTCTATCCAATGAGCCAAACCAGATAGGGCCTGAGTCTAATACTAAGAGTGCTGATAAATATTATTTAAAATAAGTTATAAAACTTCGAGATATTTTGAGTGATGATGTGTGAAATGAGGGCTTGGGGGGAAATGCTATTGTTATTACTTTTAGAAATCTGAATGCTTTCAAATCTTCAGGACTGGACCAATTCCCTAATCCAGGCCAAGTAGATTTCACTATCAAGACCATGAACAACAGGTTGCTCCTTATATTCTAAGGGCTTGAAATATAGATCAAATCATGTACCACTAAATAATATCAGATGATGCTTCTGAGTGGAATACTAAAAACATTTTCTAAATCTATAAATTAATCTTTTGATGAAATTATATTTCCTAAATATTTACATTACTTTTTGTATTCCTCTTAAGGTAATGCCAATGTAAAAGCAATATTAAGCACAGGAAAAGTATAATGAGTCAAAAGAGTTAAAAATAAAATTTAGAGACTTCTTCCAACCATAGATATCAAACCAGTGAACATGATTAATTACAGATAAGAACCTAGAATAGACTTCAAAATATATTAATGCTAATCACTTTGTTATGAAATTAGTGGAAATTGTATTTATAGTTTTATCCAATTTTTAACTCTACCAAAGAATGAAGAAGCTTAAAGCAATATAGTTTACAAGTGAATTAAATAAAAAGTATATAAATAAAATAGAAGGATAAAAAATGTTATCTGAATGTACTTACTTTAAGACTGACTACAGTTTTATTCTCATGTTGGTGGAAAGAGATGCATATCTGCAAATTGAACAACAAGTTAAGTGAGCCTCCAGACCTTTTTAATAAGACCCATAGAATCGCCCATAACAGTGTCTATAATCATATGCATATTTACTGTTCCATCTCTATAATACATGGTCTAATGCTTGTGAATGATATTATACTTCCTCTTTATAGTATCTTGATTTGAGTGGGTCTTCAAAAGTATTTGAAACATGTTATTAAAAAACATTGTTTTATTATATCCTCACTTTTAAAGGATACTTTTTTGCTCATTATCTTTACTAAGAAATACTGCAAGAGATATTTAAGTGTTTAGATAAACAAATTATAGCATTTGTAGCAAACATTTATTTTCTTCTTTCCTCTTTTTGGTAGTACCACAATTTTCATTCAGCTATTCAAACTTCCTCCACAAGCTATATGTCTTGGGAAAGTTGCTTTCATTTCAGCATTCAAGAATGGGTTGGATCTATTTTTAAGGTAACCCTTCTACCTTATTACTTTATTCAGGAACACATGTCAAGCTATGAGCACATGGCATAGTTGTGGCCACAATTAGACATCAAAGACAGTGACATAACAATTATCTGCCACAATTACAGTTCATATAACGAGAAGTCTGATGGGGCTTCTGGAGAAAAAAAAAAATGTTTTCTAGCTTTTCAAATGAAGTTACTTGAAGAGACAGCCTAAGTGAGAAGCCCAGCTTCCAGAAGAGTGATCATGAGAAAGAATTGCAGAAGGCTGCGAGAACTCAGTTGTTAATAGCCCTGGAGCCAGCTCTGTTTCTAGATTGTCAGTAATGGGAGCCTAAGGAAGTTCTTGTTGCTTAAGTCAAGTCTTCTGTTGCCTGAAGCCAATAAAATTCTAAATGATTTTCAGTATTTATGAATAGAAATCTCTTTATACCTTTGGTATAGATGAATAATATTTAATCTACTCTCTTATCATTGTTTTTCCTTCATAGTAGGATTAATTTGTGTAAAATAACCTGTTTATTGGTTAAGTGACTTGACAGACCATTATAGCTTGAACTATTGCTATAATGCTAGAAGTGTATAGAAATGAACTCTAACAGAAATGAACTCACTTGATGTATGTGAGGCAATAAAACTACAAGAACAGATTTGTGGATATTACAAATATTAAAATTAATTCCTTGGATTGTTAAAAAAAAATACTAGTGAGGAGAGGGAGACCACACTATGAATATTTTTAAATGGAAACCCAGATTGCCATAAATCCAATCCTTGCCAGTGACCTTCATATTCCCTTTAGAGAACTCTTTAGAAAAAGTTTAAGACTACTGAATTACTCAGGAAACTTATACTGCAATAATACAAATCCAAAACCTCAGAGACTTACAACAACAAATGTTAGTATCTTGATAACATGACATGTTCATCATGGATGGCTGTGGCTGTCTGCTCAATATCATCATAGTAGAAATAGGCTGACTTTGCAGCCTATCAGATCAATCACAGTGTTTTAGCAGAAATAAAAGGGATCCGACAAGCCAAGGGTGATACATAATAGATTCTTTTAAGAAGTGACAGTTAATTTCTGCTCACAATTTATTGCCCACAAAGAAAATCCTGTGACTATTTCTGAGCCAACCAGAATGGGAATATCAAATCTTTCTCCAGGAAGTGGAGGGGAGGAGTTTAGTCACACAACCGAGTCTATAATCAAAGGACCACAGATGTATGATTCTCCTATAAGAAGAATTGAATATATATAATCAATAACACAGTGTATCACACCCACACCTGTCCTTTTTCTTATCCTGCTTCTAACACTTAGGCTCCCCACCTCTACCAGGCTTAGGAGCATTAGAATTAGTTCCAGTATACCCACTGTCTCCATCTGAGACACAGTATGATCACCCACCATCCTGTGGACTCTGATTTCCACATAGCTCTACAAATTCTATATGTTGGCTTTTCTGACACTGTTTATCACTCCTGAAAACTTTCCTCTGATTCCTTTAAGACTCTCATACTTTAAAAACATACTTCCTTATATCTTCAAATAATTCTATAAATGTTCCTCTCTTTCTTGCTCTATCAGGAACCTGGCTCTCTGTTGAGGACACTGCTTCCCCTGCTGTCCTTCTAACTAGCTAATATTTCCTTTCTGATAGCCAACTTCCCATTGGGGGTTCAGATAGAATACCTTTCCTCCTTCTCCTTTATTGCTATACCCAGATCATTTTACTCAGTTTTATAAATGCCTTCCTACCTCAAGCTTTGAAGTACATTCCATCAGCTTTTATGTTTTAGTCACTTTCTACCTCCAGGTACCCCACCTTATTGCTTGAAAATTTTAATTTTTTCTTCACTGCCATTGTCTCCAAAATTTCAAGTCATATTTTGTTTAATTTTAATATTCAGTCCTTTGAGATTGCCCATATTCTGTTCTCTCAGTTACTCAAACACGGATACAGAGCTTGTTGTGAAGGATTTTTCAGATATAATTAGGTCTCAAATCAGTTGGCATTAGATAAGGTGCTTATCCTGGGTGGGCCTGACTTAATTAATTAGATGAGGCTTTAAAAGGTCCTGGGCTCTTTCTGGTAAGAGAAACTTGAAGAATGAGAGGAACTTGATATGATGGATATTCTCTATTATTGGCTTTGAACATGAAGGGGACCAAATGGCACAGAGTGTAAGCAGCCTCTATAAGCTTAGAGCAGCCCCCAGATGCTAGCTAAAGAGAATATGGTGATTTCGGTCCCACAACCCCAAGGAGCTAAAATGTGTTAATGTCCAAGCATTCACCCGAGGGAAAGGCCATAAATCATTTCCAACCCGCAGGTACAGCACAGACCAGAAACCAGCAACAATGATCAACTCCTGAAACAATGCTGAGATCCTGAAACTGCTTGCTCAATCATAGCCTTCTGGCGCCAGCAACGCCTGGGCAAGACTGGAAAAGTTACAGGCCTGCGAACTGCAGACCACTCCCTCATACCAAACCCCTCTCCTCATCCCCTTGCCTAAAGCCTTAAAAACGCCGCAGCTGGACTCGTCCGTCCGGCGTGGCTCCACCAGCCCCTCTCCCTTCCCGGGACCTGTGGACCCGTCCGGTTGCTCCCAATAAAGCCTGACTGACTTTTCATTTGGCTCATTCTTTAATTCTCCAAAGGCTTAATTAAACAGTTAACATCCTGAATGAACTTGTAAAAAGATTTTTTTCCTAGAGGTTGGCCTGCAGAATGTCTGGCCTGAGATAGTCTGAGCACAGAACCCAGTCATGCCATGCTTGAAAATTTGACCTATGTTATTCTGAATTAATAAATGGATATTTTATACCACAAAGCTTGTGGTCGTTATACAGCAAAAGAATACTAATATACTAACAATTCAATATCATCTCCTATCAGTAACCTAGCCCTCCTAAAAGCCTACAAGTTCCTTCATAGACTGCCCCTCACTCTTAAAGCTCCCATACATCATCTCCTCACCACTTTCTTTCTTCCTTAAATGCTCTGCCAGCCAAAACAGACTTCTTATCATTCCTTGAAGTTATATCAACATGCTAGCATGTCTGACCTCACATCTTTTCATTTGTTCTTCTTACTTCCTGAAAGGTCTTCCTGAATAATCTGCATGGTTTACTCCTTCACTAGCAGTAGATCTCTTTTCAAATGTTACTTCTTAATGTGTTTTTTTAGTGTGAAATCATAACTCCTTTCCCAACTATAACACTTTGCATCCCCCTTCACTGCTTTATTTTTAAATAATAGTTATAAAGTATTGGGGTGATTACTTAGTAAGTTATATAAGTATATAATTATCATGGGATTGTATACCTGAACTAATATAATATTGTACATCAACTATAATAAAAAAGATTTTTAAATATTTTGAAAAGAAAAAAATATTAGTTATAAACTATACTATATTATAGTAATAATTTGTTTACCTAATTTACCTTTTATCTTTATACACTATAAAAATACTTTCTGGCTTTGTCAGTGAAGGCATTTTTTCCTATGTTAAATGATGTATCCCTAATTCCTAAAAGATATATTCTAGATATCTTTTCTAGAAAGTATTCACTACATATTTGTAATAAAAATGAAAAAAATCTCTTTGTCATAATTTAGGTAATCTTAGGTGTAATATAAGGCTAAAGAGTAGTTGTGTCAGTGATAAGTGAATTAGGGGATCTACTTTTTGGAATTTCAATGACATTCAGATGCATTCTAAGTTTGAATTTCAGATGCATTCTAAGTTTGAGTATATTATATTTGGGGTATAAAGGTTCTTTAGGTAACCTTTAAAAATAAAGCTTATAAACAAGCTATTGTAATTATTGTGAACAAATACTAGCATGAATAAATATAAATAAAAATGTTTCAGGATTATGCAGATTTGGTTCTACCCTTGAATACCATCATAATGATTTTTTCATATGTTTAAAATATTTTAATTATAATTTGTGAGCAATGTAAGTTGAACTCTTTCAAAGCATTAACATTCAAGTAAGGTATAAGATCTGAAATCCATTATAACAAAAGTTGATCTGTGATACAAATTCCATCAGTTCTGCATGTACTTTACCATCTAGCTACTTACGGTAGTTAGAGAAACATACAGGGAACCATTTGATGCATAGAACAGTTGTTGAGTTGTTTCCCAGTTTTTCCAACTCTTTACTTTTATTTATAATTTAAGACTTCTTTTTTAAATATCTTTGAGTGGAGTATGTTTTCTTCTTATACATAAATTGCCCCCTTCAATATGAATTATTGCATAACACTGTTCATTTCAACATTACCACTTAAACCAGCATTAATAAAAATGTCAAACTCTACAAACTCATATATATATAAAATTTCAATATGTAGCAAGAAGAATAAACAGGAATTGATTTACCTTTTAATTTAGGTAATAAATATAGGGAATGTGATTTTATTACTATGATTATTGAAATACTATTTACAATTTCTTAAAATATCTTTGAAAATGACCTACTGAAATTGTGTTTAATAATTGCTCCCATGTTTGTCTTACATATAAAATTGGCTAAATTGCCCATGCTTTATTTTATTTATTTTTTTAATTGATTTTTTACAGAGAGGAATGGAGAGGGATAGAAAGTTAGAAACATCAATGAGAGAGAAACATCGATCAGCTGCCTCCTGCACACATCCCACTTGGGGATGTGCCTGCAACCAAGGTACATGCCCTTGACTGGAATCGAACCTGGGACCCTTTAGTCCGCAGGTCGACGCTCTATCCACTGAGCCAAACCGGTTAGGGCTTGTCCATGCTTTTTAAAAGCTCCTTGGATATGACAAATCAACATTAGTGTGTACCTCACTGATCCTTTGCAAATATCTGTGAGTTCATTTCCTTTTGTGCCCTAATGCAAAAATGTTTTTCTGTAACTTGTAACATGTGCCCATAAAAAAACATCTGTAAATGAAAATATATTTTTTCTTTCTGTGTGGCTCAACCACACTTCTGCTGGACCCACCAATTTTTAACTTGCTGGAAGAATGAAGAATTGATGTTCATTTCACGATGCCAGAATGTACTATACAAATCTGGCCTGGTTAGCAAAAAACGTATTTAGAAGGCATGAGCAGTTGGTGTAGTGATGAAAAAAGGAACATTCACTCACACATCAAAAACAAAAAGAAAAGAATTGAGAAGCAGTACATCGCTGATTCTTATTCTGGTTTCCCCATGAATTACCTCATTTTCCCTATTAACCCTAGAAACGTGCTTAGTGTCTAACCAGTGAAATCAGTGTAGCCTGTCAGAGACTTTAAATTGCCAAGCTATATTTTTGTTTTGTTTAATCCAAGGTTGAATACTGTTTTAAAATAGTCTGAATTTCTAGCTTCTTTTAAAAAATATCAGCAGGTGGGGAAAGTCTATGTTTCTATTCCTGCTATGCATGACAAGGTCTGCTCTCAGAGGGCTGCCGTCTTCAGTTACTATAACCCCAATTCCCCCCACTGAAGTCCATAGGGCCTACTTTTATTTTTGTTACGTGCTTGCCTCCAAATATGTGTATGTTTGCAACACATGGACTAAATGATTTCTTCAGTCCCTTCCTGTTGTAAAATAGTTATGATTTTATGATAGCTTTTGTTTAAGTCCAGGGATGACCTCCTATTTTGCAAATCACAGCTGGTATAAATCAATCCCCAGGTTAAAACCTTTGTAGTCACTATTGGGAACTTCCTTAAGCAGAGGGCAATATTTTAAGAGGATTTGAATATATTTTATTGAGATTAGACAAGAGAATTTGGTTCTGGTAATGAGTGCGTTCTGACATGAGAGCCTGGATTAAAGGATACATTTAATGGTCCAGTGCCTGACAGGGAGCGCAACATTCAGCCCAAGCAATGCCTGAATGTAGAAAGCAGGGAATGGAAATACTCCAGCAGGGCAGGCAGCATTGTATTGTAATGCAGGCTTCAGCTTCTCAACCCTGTGTCTCAAACCAGCCTGGTAGCTGGTGGGAATATTAATGAGTCATAAGGTTAAACTCTTATGTGTTGTTTGATTGAAAATTTAGTGTTGATGTTAGCTTTCAAAATGCTAATAAAAACTGTAATTTAGCCTTCTAAGATTTATACTAAATTACTTGCACTTTCCTTTTAATATGAAGAGGTATGAGTTGTGGTTGTCTAACTTAATATTTGATCTGTTTTTAGCATTATGTTGACATGGAAATCCCAAGGATGATAAAAAATAAAAAAATAAACTAGTTCTTCATTATTTAAAACAAAAGGCCTGGTGCATAAAAATTTGTGCACTTGCAGGGGGGGGAGGGGTCCCTCAACCCAGTCTGTGCCCTCTCGAAGTCGTCAGACATCCCTCTGGCAGCCCAGGAGCCCTTGGGGGATGTCCACTTGCCAGTGGAGAGCAGACCTAAGCTGCAGTCAGATATCCTTAGCACTGCTGAGGAGGCGGGAGAGGCTCCTGCCACCACCGCTGTGCTGGCAGCCATCAGCCAGGCTTGTGGCTGAGCAGAGCTTCTCCTGTGGGAGCACACTGACCACCAGGGGGCAGCTCCTGCATTGAGTGTCTGCCCCCTGATGGTGAGTGTGTGTTATAGTGACCAGTCATTCCCAGTTGTTCTGCTGTTAGGGTCAATTTGCATATTACCCTTTTATTATATAGGATTATTTCCTCCCTCAGTTGATGCACATATTCAACTTGGGAGGCAGAAAAAGGTGGTAGTAGCATTTCATAGGAAGAAACGATGGCACAAAGTGTTATTTTGGTCACAAATGTAAAAGTTTTTCTTCAAATCACTAAGATGATACTACTGATGGTATCTAGCATCCATTTCTCATATGGCTACCAAACTGTATTAAACATTTAATTCAAATTAGTATATCACTTCCCTAAATATATCTTATTGTCAATGCATTCAAAATAAAAACCATGTAGCAGTTCTAAATATTAAGGATAAGCTATATATGTGGGTGCTTTAAACAACAGTTGTATAGATAATTGTGGGTTAGTTCCTAGAGGATATTTTAAAAGTATATAAATGAGCTTAACCAATTCAAAGTTTTCTCTAGTGTGGCAATTTATTTCCCTGCCTTCTTGTACCCTTTGATGTAGGTTGAAAATTCTTAAGATCCTTAAGAACTGTGGGTCTATAAGTCATTTCTACTTTTTAAATGTATAGCCTAGCAAATAGCTGAGAATAATTCCCCAAAAAAACTCATTAACAATAGTATGAATTTTACATCTTTAATAGCAAAATGTATCTCCATTATTAAGAATTACTTTCTTAAAATAATTGTAGTCACTAACACATAATTCACCATTTTAACATGTCTTGTTCTTGTGTAGTATTTTTAAATTTTCACAGGACTGTGCCATTTATAAAACATTTTCAAATATGTTGTCTCATTTAATTCTTACGCCTCTAAGTGCGGGTATTATAAAATGCATTTCCCTCATAATTCTTAAGACAGGGTCAGAATCAGGCCAGCAGCCATTTCCTTGAGCTCAAAGTTCTTGCTCCTACTGGCCATGATAGATAATCTTTAAAAAAATATGTATGTATAAGTGTTTAATTCAAGCAAAACATTGCCAAAATCCTTAAGCTTTCTTAATAAATAAATTTATCAGTTTGTCTGGTGTGTTCGTTATACCTCTTTGTCCTATTGTCCCAGGGTTATGAATGGTACATTCACTGGTCTTCCTTCTTTCACTTTCAAGTGCGTTCTGGCTTGGACTATAAACCATATGGCACCTAAAATGGGATACTTGCTGAGAAAAATGGAAAAGAAGACATTTACCTAAAGCAAATGGTACAAGGTAGAGTACCAGTAAGCTATAGAAAGAGAGACCGTTTACAGATTGTGTCTGAGAAAGTTCAAGCTAAATCATACTTGGAAAGCTCTAGTTTAAACAGCCAATGTATATCTGGCAGATAATCCATTCAGGTAGTGATCTGAGCAGCACTGCAGGTCAATGTTTACTCAAGTCTGTATTGCTCTCAATCAATGTATTAGAAAGCCTACCCCCTTCAACCTCAATCCTCTTCTCTCAGTCCTCTGTTCAAAACAAACTTGCTTGTCAGAAAATTGAAGTCAAAACCACCAGGGTCAGGCAAAGAGGAGTTTACTATTGCTCAGAACTTCAGTGAGAATCCCAAAGGCTGGGCTGGACTCCAGAAATCTGCTGTGGGATGATCACAGAATGGGCTGTCAGATCATCTTTGTTCTCCGCTCCTAAAGCACAACTGATAGCAATGCTTTGCAGTTGCTTTTCAAGGATAAAAAGAAGATATGAGATGGGAAAGAGGTGAGGACCATATGGAGATTCCCTCCCATTGTACAGGAGCCTCGGGGTGCCCACTATTTATTCAGAGCATTCACACAGCTGCTAAGAATTAAGTGACAGTTTTCCAACCATCATACCCGACCCCTACCTTGATTCACTGAAGTGAACCAAAGGGGGTATATTTTACAATAGCATTTTTTTTTTTGCCAGAACATGTACGTGATCAAATTAAAATGGACAACTTTCAATAACTTCAGAAGCTAAGGAGACGATGTAAAATAATCCATTGGTAGTGAAGACCTGACAATGGCAAGAGCCACATTATAGTTGAAAGAAATGCTTATAAAGTAATGTTACTGCAATGTGAGGCTTTCCAGATTCTCTCAAATATTTTGTGCATCTAAAAGTAAAGCTCAGGATAAATCCTAGATAAAATTAGAATTCAGATGAAATAATCCACTTTTTTAAACCATATTTTCCCCCAGGATCTACTATTCTCTCTCTCCTACATATAGTCTCTACCATTTTCCTGGGGTGAGTTTAAAGCTCTTGACTCATACTCCCCACAATTTACACCATATCTAAACATTATCAAGACTATTTTCCCAAAACAGTATCTTCTGAGTCAAATAAATTCATAAATGACAACATGGAACAATCATGAAAATGCACTGCCATATTTTTAGTGCACACTGCGTTCCTGATTGGCTACTTTGTGTCTCATGTCAGTTATATTATTTGACCTCAAAACAACTCTGTGTTTAAGTATGATTATTCCCTAATTACTGATGAACTATTCTCAGAGTTTTAGCAACTTACAAAGGTCATGGGATCATTGACATGGCACTGTCATTTATCTTTACTATTCCCTTCATCAAAGAAACTTTATCATATATCTAGCTTTTTAAATTTAGATTGCTAACAAGAAAAAAAATCTAAAATGATAATTTTTTTAAAAAACTGGTGTGTTTAACCTAGTTTCTTCTATATATTATAATAGTTAACTATTTTTAAAAATGCCCCCAAGGAAAATAAATTCAATAAAGATCATGTTATATTAAAATAATCAGAGACCTTGTTGGTAAGAAGACTTGAAGTTTCTAAAAATCCCTTGATGTTTATAATTTTTTTTCTATCCTAATACATTATGAATACAGTTTTTAAAAGATGTTGATACATCATGAACTTTATTTTTCAAAAATATTAAAAGGGGGAATGTTTACCCTGATCCTACATCATTTTAAAAATTGAACATCATTCAAGTTAAATTCCCGACTATAAATAATAAACTTTCTGGAATGGATGAAAACTATTTTTTGGATGGGACAGTGAGGTAGTACCACAAAATAACTTTATTTTGCACCTGTGACTTTAAGATGCAAACCCTCAAAGCGTCTGAACCATGAAATCCTTCACAGCTGATCGGTGCTGGCGCTGAGAAACAACTGTTTCCATCAGAGAAGACAGTTCTGCTGCATTTCTTTCTTTAATGCCGTCACAGACAATCAGAAATAATAACAATAACAATAATAATAGGTATTTACCACATGTTATGCTCTCCATTACAGTAGACCTTTTCTATTTGAAAAGTATTGAGCATCTATAAGTTTAACCACAGTCCAGAAACTACACTTTTCAAAACCATCTCTGTTACCTGGTTAGAAAAGACATATTCCTGTTGTCTGCCTTTTATGGAACACTTGCACACAGTCTCTGACTTTTACTCTGAGAATTGATTTTTTTATACCAAACCATTTATATCTCTGAGATAACACTGAGACTATATATATATATATATATATATATATATATATATAACTTTTTTTTTTTTTACCAAAGCAAAGCTAATAAATGTGAAATCCTCTCTCCACACTCAAGATATCAATGTAAGGAGGATACGTTTGAAAAATTGCTCTAATACATCAGAAAATATAAAAATCAATAAGCTATAAAAGCTAAAAAGCTCCTTCAATTTTGTCCCCTTATTGCTCAGTGTAGGTGGCCAGGGCCCAGAGAACAACCCAAGGGTGCAAAAAAGCCATTATACATCTAGTTGTGTATTGCAGACAATATGTGTAGCTCTGCCAAGAAGGGATAAGTGTGCATCTGCCAAAGTGTAGGGAGCTCTGAATGGCCTCTAAGTTCCTGTTTGTTTGATTGAGAGCTGGAAAGTGTGCTTGAGAAATCAGGCGGGGGAGACTATGTTTTATTGCTACTTTTGTGTGAAAATAAAAAAGGTCCATAGAGCCCTTCCCTCTTCCTTTTCTTCCTCTGGTATTTTTCAGGCCTAGGAAGTGAAAGGTGCTTTATAAAGAACGTTATTGTCAGACTCTGGGAAAGTAGTAAAATGCAGCACCTAATGCTAAATAAGGCCTATGCTTCAATCATATAGGGCAAGAATAATCTTGCCTGAAATTTTTAAAATTGTATTATTTCCTGAGCACGTATAGGCCAGGGTTATCAGAATCAGTCAGTGACAGCGATGGTTAAACAATGTTGTTTTATGCCAGTGGTCTTCAAATATTTTCATTCTGCATTACAATTACTACTGCATTATTACTACTTTTGAGTAAATGTCATCAATATCCATTTTTAAATAGATGCATGTGATGTACTAATAAATTACGTATCTTGTGCATCATATTTAACAGATGTAAAGGATTTGCTCAAACATGAATACACACAAAAGTTCTTCCATCACATAAACCATCTTAAATAATGCCTGAGATGTTAACTGTAGAAGTCCGTGTTCTTCAATGTTTTTATTAGCTTTCAGGCTTCAGCCTTTGTACCCTAAAGCAGTAAAAAAGGAAGAATCCAATTACTCCCTGCCTGTACTTTTTCTTTAAATGGAATTTAGGTATGGTACCTAACTATAAGATTCTTGACATTCAAAAGGGACCATCCTGAGGTCTTTACAAAATCTTAACTTTCCAAAATAATTCCAGCACTTTGGTAGAATATGTTCAATTAACTTTTCACATCCATTCCCATCGTTATCCAGTGTGCTTTTCTAGACTACAGTGGTTGAAAATCTATATTCTCAAAAGTCCTAGGTAGGATTCTGAATACAAATTGGGTTTCAGCAACTAGATGTGCTCCATAAGAATCAAAGCAAATAGATGAGGCAGATGCGATCTTACTGATGATTTGGGCTATCTCCTGACAAGAATGGTTGTAAGCATTTGGAGTCCTTTCTGTAACTAACTTCCTGGGTGTTGAGAGATGGCGGCTTGGGGGTTCCTTCCTAGAGAGCAGCTGTGGTGGTGTTTTCTTGAACTACCTTGTCCCAGTGGTGGTGTTTTATTCCCCTGCCTTTCTGACAGTGACAGAATTAGTAGCTCCCTTGGTGGCTTCTGATAGTCTCTCCTGGAGTCAACATAGAGTTCATTTTTGTTGTCCTTCTAAGATGTCTTAATGAACTCTATTCAATCACTTTCCACTTAAAATGTTTGGTATAATACCTGTTTCTGGAACTCAAACCTGACCAAAACAAGCATAAAATATGTACATGACAAGTGAAGAAGCACAAGATAGCCCTGAGATGAGTGATTTAAATTAGTACTCTAGTCATTATTAAATTACTAATCACTACTAAAGTACCAATTACTATATCATGTAACTTACTATATCATGTAACTTTTAGTTTTCAATTTGAAAGCCATCACAATCTCAGTAAAGGAACCACCATGTAAATGTATAAATAGAAATACAAACATGCCTATATAAACTTATAGCTGCTATTTCATTCTGTTAAATAATATGCAAAAACAAAATAATAGTTAATAGTGAAGAAGTCAATTGGCTGGGAAATATATGAGTATGCCTGGTAAGGAAATCATGTGCTAAGTTAACTATCACAAAAGCTTACTGGTTATCATTTTATATATATATATATATATATATATATATATATATATATATATATATATAATTAATTTTAATCACTCCCACATGCAGCCCAGCCACGGATAAAGCCTACCGGAATTGAACTGGTCGTCTTTCTTTGCACAGGGTGATGCTCAACCAACTGAGCCACACTGGCCACAGCTTCCATTCGTCCTTCATTCCAACCATGCACTCTATTCTCCACTGTGAAAAACAGTCATTTATATCTTTGTGAAAATATTCACAAGGATAGATTTCAGAAGTATATAAAAGCAAAAGTTGAATGCTTCTATAAGTCTGGATAACTCAAAAGTCTTTAAGGGGTTTATTCATATAAAATCTGTGACTTTACAACAAATATAGAATCCACTGAATGGTAGAAGTTTTATAGTTAAATTTATCTAATTTATATAACCGAGCAGCCAAATGTACACTTTTCTCTTGTTTAGGTTGAAATAAAGCATTGCAATTTTTATTCAATTTAAATGTATGTCAGAGGTGAAGAAAGATGCTTTGTTAGGTACTTAAATAAGCAATAACTCCACAGACATTTATATAATATTTATAGTAAATAATGTTAGGAATATCTTCTATGAGCTTATAAAATATTTAGTCCAGCAATAGGAGAAATCAAATATTCATTTTGAAGTTATATGTGATATGCTTGCTACCTCTAACAATTAGAGAGATTTAAAGGAGAAAATACATAAACCTGGAGAAAAATAAGTATGCAATAATCTCTTATGATTAAAAATCTAATGAGATGAACTTATCATTATCTTATTAATAATATTAACTTTGTTCAACGAGCCCAAAGGGTTAAAAGAACAATTAGTATAAACTTTTATTTCAATAAATGAAAGAGTCTAAAATGCTCATTTTAGAATCTGATATATTTATAAATATATTTATAATCATAAATATAAATACATGGAATGATTTATATTAGTTTTGATATTTACTAAAGTGTCTTATTAGATTTCCATTGTCTTTGTAACACAAATATTACATACTAGAGGCCTGGTACACAAAAATTTGTGCACTCGATGTGGGGGTCCCTCAGCCTGGCCTCTGCCCTCTCACAGTCTGGGACTCTTCTGGGGATGTAGACCTGCTGGCGTACGCCTGCTCTCTGGGGGATCGGGCCTAAGCTGACAGTCAGACATCACTCTGTGCAGCCCAGGAACCCTTGGGGGATGTCCACTTGCCAGCAGGGAGCAGGCCTAAGCTGCAGTCGGACATCCTTAGCACTGCTGAGGAGGCGGGAGAGGCTCCCACCACCACCACTGTGCTGGCAGCCATCAGCCTGGCTTGTGGCTGAGCAGAGCTCCCCCTGTGGGAATGCACTGACCACCAGGGGGCATCTCCTGCATTGAGTGTCTGCCCCCTGGTGGCCAGTGTGTGTCATATGACCATTCATTCCCAGTTGTTCTGCTGTGAGGGTCAATTTTCATATTATCCTTTTATTATATAGGATTACCTGGGACTGGCACAGCCATTTTTCTGTAATATTCTTTAGAGGTTAATATTAATTATTTGTAAAGACACAAAACACACATGTGCGGGCACTCACACTCAAGGCCCTACTGTCAAAATGCATGAAAGGTAGGATTAAATTTTATTAATTGTGTCAGGATAGAGAATATATCACAATGATCGCAGTAAGACTTCATAAAAGGATTCTCTTTTAATACTTCACTCTTTTCTTAAATGTTTCAGTGCCGTCAGAATCTCCTACATCTGTTTTTGCCAGTACCTTCTTTCCAAATCCTGGTTTTCTGCTCTTTCTGTTCATGTTACTAACTTTCCTTAGAGCTTGTTTTAATGTATCCCCAATTGGCACAATTTAGCCTTTTCTTGACTTCAGTTCTTCTTTAGATCCACTACTTCCCTCACTACAGCCTTAGGTACCAAAGTCGTCTAACTGCTTAGAATGCAAACTAGAGAAGTGATTGCAAGTGCCTTTTTCCCCCTCATCGTACATAGTATGTATGTATGTTCAATAACCTCATAGAATCAATTGGTTTGTTAAAGACAATTCATATAGTGTAAATGCCATTTAATTTATTGAAGAGCAGACAAAATGAGTGGTTAAGGTTGTTATGTAATGTTTACAGCCATTTGATAGTTTCATTTTTGAAGTAGATATTTTTACCTGGGCATAAATTAGCATTATGTATTGACATTTTATGCATATCTGCTATCAATGGGTCTGAATAGGAAATTGGACTAAAGTGACCATGTTACTTTTTTTTCTTGGAGAAAAATGTGGAGAAAAGCACAGCATATCTTTATGGATTATAAACTAAATAAAGAAGTTATATTTATTATCATTGAAGGTTTTGGCAAGTGTTGATACTAGAGTTTATAATGTTCAAGTGAAGCACAGCTAGGCAATAATAAAGTCCAGCAGGTGGCTATGTGACAGAGTTGATGATCTGTGATGGGATGGTCTGATCTTTTCTGAGAATTGTATCATTAGATCTCTACTTGTCTTTTACATGAACATTCCACTCCCTAATGTTTAGATCTTGCCCACATAAGTAAGATACCATTTTATATAAGTCTGGTTCTTTCTAGCTTAGTTTTATTGCTTGTGTCTTCCTTCTTATCAATTATGTATTTAGTTAACCAAAAGTATCACTGTGATGGTCACTGATAGAAGAAAGATTAATTCATAGAATCAATCCTCAATGAGTTCATGACCTGGTGTGGGCATGGAATTACCTGGCTCTCCACTACCTCATTTGTAAAGTCGACATCATGGGATTCCTGATAGGGCGACAGCATAAGACAAGCCTATTCTATAAACTCATTTGAATAGCAATGCAACAGAAGTCATTGATAAATAAATATACTTTGATAAATTTTACTAAGCATTTCAAAGCCAAACCAAAATTATATTTTGATTTGTAAGTTCATTGGTCCTGGCTTCCTTCCATTAATTTAGGTAAGGGATGTGTGTGTGTGTGTGTGTGTGTGTGTGTGTGTGTGAAAGAGAGGGGCGGGGGAAGTGTAGGGAAGACAGAATAGCCTCTTGAAGAGAATCTCTTTTCTTTTCCTGGTTCACACATAAACATATTTTGGAGACTCTGTCCACTTAACTGATCTAGAAGTCAATTTCCCCACATGAAGCTCCTAACGACAGACCATCAAAATGTCATCCCTCTGATCAGAATGATGAGGAATCCTTACCCTAAAGAAGAAAAGATTCCCTTTAGAAGCTGACTTTTCTTACTCGGGATGGAATCTACCTGCCACCATTATCCAACAAGACACTCTTCTCTTCTGGTGTGACCCACAAACCCTGTTAAACCCTGATTTCTTGTATTTACTTCATTGATACACTTTCTGGAATGTTTGCCACTATTCTTTTTAACCCACCAAGTCTTTTCTTTCTTCCTTAAAAATTAAATTCTCAAATTTTACTTAAGTCCCTTCTTAAAGCCTCAAGACCACTGTATTCTCATTGTTAAAATAATTTGAATGTTACACCCAGCCTTCCAATAATTACATTGTCCACAATGCTTGACCGTTTAATATTTTTGTGAACATGTTTATCCCCAATCAATATCATAAATTGCTCTAAGTCAAGTTTCATTTTATACTATTTATGCTTCCAACATTTCTGGTATCTGCTAGATACTCAATAACTATTTAGTAATTTGAAGGTCATTCAGATAAAATTGCTATGAGCACAAGTACTTAATTTTGCTCTATGAGGAACAAATAACTAAGAAACACAATTTTTCACTCTGTCCTCTCTCTGAATCTTCATATAGTTTTTAGAGGATGTTAAGATACATCATGGCACAATTTATAAAGGCAGATCACAGTTTATAGCTTTGCAGTGCCTTGTTCCAGTAACTGTCTTTAGGTGAATATGAACACTGTCAGTAAATGGCTAAGAAAATTAAATTAAGAGAGTTATATAATTTAAATGACTGTTCCATATCCTGGTGATTACTTTTAAAAGGGCTAGGACTTTTATTGAGTATCACAATTGAACATTGTATTGCTTTTCTTTGTTTGTGGAGATAAGATAAATATAAAAGTCTATTAATATGAGAACTATATAACTAAATACCTCATGGCAATTCAAGTTATTGACTTAATAGTTGGCCAGTAAGAAAAGGCAAAATTCTCCCATTAATGTATGTAAGAGGTGCATTAAGAGCAATTCATTTGTTAGAAAGCTGAAGCAAATTTTATCCTTTCTACTGGTATATTGCAAAGACTACAAGGATAAAATTAGATACTTTTGTCTCACCTCAGATATTTGTCATAGCATATATATCCAGAAATGTGAAATTTTAAGGAAATTTCAAAATTATATTATTTGTTTTCACTTTATACTTCCATTTCAAAGGAATCATAAAATGGTTAAATATAATTTATTCATAATGAGATCTACACACACACAGAGTTAATAGTAAATTAGCTGCTTTAGTGGAAGGGGACAATGTCTGAATATCTAAAAATAAGTTCTCTTTGCCTTTTGGAATAAGCTCTAAGTTTAATAGAGCATATTTTCTAATTATATTTAAACAGTAACATTAAAAATATTAAAATGAGTTTATATTTCTTAGATTTACACAGAACATATGCATGTCAGAATAAATAATTCACATTGTGAAAGGAAAAATAAAAGTCAGTTTTGTGGCAATATAATTTTTCTCACATTTAGATATGCATTCTCATAAAATTAATGTATGCTCAGAACATTTACCAAGTATGCAAAACTTGATTTCTTGTCCAATTATTTAACAATTATGAGTTAACTTGTATTTTTGTTTGGCTTTAGAATGGATAATGATGAACTTATGTCTTTGTTTTTAGAATGGACTATACAGGGTATACCAAAAATATATACACATTTTGAATAATTATTAAGTCCAATGAATTAAATCTGAAAAGAAAGAAACACTGGAATTAATAATTATTCAAAGTGTGTATACATTTTTGTGACACCCTATATATATAATTAATATAAGGTTTTGTTGATAGCTTATCTATATCAGTAAAATCAGCAAATTAAGAAGATACTAATATAAGTGGCCAATTCATGTTGTGAAAGATATTTTGAGATTCTAAGGAAAATAACATATATTATTAATTGTATATAATTTTTCCTAGAGATGTTCACATTTTTCTCATTTTCCTATTCTAAAGGAAGAGTGAATTTTCTTACTTTTTTCTACCATTATTGAAAGCAAAAATTTTTAAATTTTTTATTTGCTTTAGGTAAATTTAGAAATTCTGAAATATAGTATATTCTCTTTTAAAAAAAGATTTTTCCCCCCAGTATATGTAGCTGACAGCTATATCATAGTAGTGGTCCTGGCAAAAGTACCTTATAATATTTATCACTAATTAATAAAGCAGGGACAGAATACCTGTCTTGCTATAGTAATCCTCTACCTTCTCACCTTTTTGTTAAAGACCGTGATGATTCTTAGTTGAGCAAAGTCTGTGCATAAGGATTAACCTTTTTTCAATGAGCATTTTTTATTGTTGTTAATCCTCACCTGAGGGTTATTTCCCAGAGAAACTGGGAGGGGGAGGGAGAGGAAGAGAGAGAGAGACATTAATATGAGAGAAACACATTCATTGGTTGCCTCCCACACACACTCTAACTGGGGCCAGGATTGAACCTGCCACCCACGTATGTGTCCTTACTGGCATCGAACCCAGGACCCTTCCTGTGTAGGCCAACTCTCTAAACCCCAAGCCATGCCAACCAGGGCAATGAGTAATCATTTTTAAAGATGTTTCCACATTTACTGCTTTTTAGATAGAACATCCATATGAAGTATGATAGCAACCATGTTTGGGTAAATGTTTAATATTTTAACCCTGCTGACTTGGATTCTGTCATTATTTGCTTGCTAAAATAATAGAAAAGTTATTTTGATTTTCTGAATTATATAAATGATCCCATTTGATTGAATGCCCCATTGATTGTAATTTGAATACCCCATTGGTTGTGGTCACACTGGTTTTAGAAAACACATTTCTTTGTACCTGGAGACCAGGACTGCACAATTACTCTAAATTGCCTCAGTGGCTCCAAATAGCATGTTTCCGTTGACTCAGTGGTCCCAAGACCCGATGGCTCCAGATAATGTATTTCTGTCAACTCAGTGGTCCCAAGACCCAAAACTATAATTAATCTTTGTAGATAACTAATCGACTCAATCTAGCTTCTTTAACAAACTGATTTTTTGCAAACCAGGTCCCTCATTCCAAACCCTGAGATGTAATCAATACCTTTGTGATTTTTGCCTATATAAATGTGCAGCCATTTAATCACTACGAGATTTGGAGAGCGTAGCTCCCTTGTAGTCCCAGCTTCGAAATAAATGTGACTCCTTAATTTGACTTCTTGAGGCGTCCTTGTGTGATTCACGGGGTACATTACATATCTTTGTATCTTACTTCATATCAAATAAGTATTTCATATCTTACGTTGAGGCCATGTGGCTGTTACTAATGTTCAAAGCAAAGCACCACCATTTAAGAATGATTACATAGTTAATTCAGAAATAAGCATTAATTACATTTTTATTTAAAAGATCATGCCTCCCTACAAATTAAATTTATAAGTTCAGTCAAAGATTTAATTACCTTTTTAAATGGTATGTTGCTAAATTAAGTAGTGTGGTTGGATTTTTCACTTCTTAAACAGTTATGTTTATATTATGTAGATCTAGCTCTGAGTTCTTGCCCAGAATGTCAGGCAATGAGCCAGAATTGAGCTGAATCTTTTTGATGTAAATGATGCTCAGGGTGACCTAAAGTACACCATAGAGCTGAGCAGCCAAATGCCTACTCATATCCAAATTATAATATACCTGATTGCAATTTCAGAGTCTCAATAGCATATTTAAAATACAACTTTAGAGCTGAAATGCCTTTCCAAACAAAGACACCTTGCCTTTGGAAACTCTTTACAATCTTTCCTGTTTATTTCCCATTTGCATGTAAAAATTCCATGAGTAAAATAGAGTAAACAATTAATTCCACTTAAGTTTGTCATGAAAAGGAAGTATAATATTTGATGACAAAGCTCATAGTATTATCTTCAACAACAAAGAAGTTATATTTGATTAGAAAAGTTAATTACATGCATAAAGAGAGCTGTGATGCTAACAGCTAATCACTCATAAAGGGAAATTAAATCCAATTTTCTAACTGACAGTTGCTATCTGGCAATGTTTTTATTAAACAAAACAAATTTCAATTTACTATTGTGGGAACTCTAAAATTTTATGGGGTACAAGCAGACATATATAAATTAGATTCAAAGCCAATGAATATAGAGGGTTGCAGCAAGTCAGCACTTTTTTTTCAATGAATTTTTTTTGTAGTTTTTGTTGTCATGTTAACTATTAGCAGCTAAATTAAATCATAATGAAACATTGCAGAAATCCTTAGGATCTAATTTTCTTTGCTCCTTTTTCATTGCTGCCTCAATTATTATGGAGAACTAAAGTAAGAAACTTATTATAATATAGAACTAAAGTGAGAAAAATGCAAAGCCTCATGCACAATTAAAGCTACTTCATACTGATGATCTTATCTGTCTGGTATTCTTTCTTTACTATTGGCCCAGAACTTTCTCATTCATGTCAGAGTGAGACAAGGCCTTAAAAATGTGCTGAAAATACACTTTCACTTAGAAAAACTTTACTGCAATTCTAGCTAAAGAACTAACAATAATCATAAAAACATGAAGAAAAAGTATTTTGAAGAGTTTTCAATGGTTTTGAACGGAACAGCTGCACCCTAAGTCATTTTCTCAGTGGAGGAATGACCTCCAGGCAAGAGACATCACTAGTTAAGATGGCAAGAAGATTACATTGAGTGTGAAAGAGCATTCTTTGTAGTCTATAACTACTGGCATATTATTAAAAAGTTCTTCTATCATTGCAATACTGGTGTTGAACACATTGTTAAGACAAGTCGCTTTCCTTTTGTTTATGACAATGTGTTCACTCACAGCTAAACAATGGCCCAAAGACCAGCCATTGTCTTCATTCCACTTATCCAGTTACAGACGATCTGTTAAAACTACCCAATTCATATTTGTCATAAGACAAGGAGCTACAGATGGGAGTAGGTGCCAATTTAGAAGCATTTCATCGTGATCTTCAAACATAGCCATAAGAACAAAATAAAACTTTGCCTTTAAAATAAATTCTAAATGTAGTCCTAAGTTATTGTAATTGGCTACAATTCTAGCAATTACTCTGATTTTATATTGCTCTTATTTTATACAGCCTCTAAAAGTTGAGTTCACCTGGCATTACGCATAATAAAAAATTTGATGGAAACAAAAAAGGAACTATGATATACATTTATTATTATAAGTTATTTCATGATAAGCATGGCTGTTTACCAATTGGAAGCCATTACATTCAAATATGGTGGTCACATCTGAGCTGAAGCACCATCACAGTGTATATGGGAGGTATTCATTTTGTCTGGGGTAAAAAACTCAAAGTAACTATAAATTTACTTACAATTTCTTAGTAAACCGACAACAAAAAAAAACTATAGTAAACAGATGATCATTCATGAATAAGTATGTAAAGGAAATTCTACGGAAATGTTTTAAGTTTTGCTATAAATTTGTAGCATCACCAGGCTTTCTAAAATCAATAATATTCTGGCTTTGCAATACATAGGAAAGTATCCTTGATTTAATTACTTACTTTCTTTTAACATTGATACTGCAATAGAATATAAAACAGTGAATTCAATTGGTAGAGAAAAACATCATTAAAATCAAAGATTTGAAGACAACTCTTAGCTAACTTGTTAATTTTTTTCACCCATCCATTGATTATTATGCATATCATATTTTCCTATACAAAGAAAAGCTTAAAACAATAATTAGAACCTCTAATATTTTCTCAAAAAGATTATCCAACAAAACAGTCACCTCATAGCACTGTTGGGAGATATTCATAATATATTGCCTAGCATAGTGTGAGGGCAGAACAAATATTTCTCTACTTTCAAAGTTCTTCTGGCTGGTCTAATAATCTAATAGACATAAGGCAGAGTAGCAAGAGAAAATAACCGAATGTAGTACATACATATAAATAGGAATTCACATATCTGAGCGAATCAGAGACCCCACATGCAGGAGGGGTTCAGAGATATAAAGGGTCTAGTAGGTATTTAAGACATTCTGAGCTAGGGATGAGGTAAGGTATCATGGCAGCTTCAATGCTCATTGCAACATGCTTAGTAAATAGAAGTTTATCCTGTCCTATAGATAGGTCAAAAGTGGTTATCTCTGATAATCACTTATTATGAGCTAGGCCTGAATTCAAGTTCTACTAGGTAATTAATAGAGCGGCAGATGTTTCTCTTGAACTCAGAAGAATCTGCGCACCACAGAGCTACATTTTGGGGTGACTCATTCTGAACCCCCTACAATAGAATCTATCAGTAATATTTTTGATAAATTAAATTTAACTCTGAGTTTATTTTATTGTTACTGGACATATTATAGCTTCCCAATATCATTATGTATATTGATAATTTATACAGATTAATTTTTTTCTCATTGTTAAATAAATACACCTCATCTCTCCTCAAAATTCACTTTTTTTTTAAGTATCTTGAACCTTACAGAAATTATGTAAAGGTGAAAAATTACTTTTTGAAAAAGACCAAGTTTCTAGAACTATAGAAATCTATGGGACTCAAATTACTATGATCTGAAGTCCTTCAAGTTCTCTCCAGCCCCTAATTCTCTAAAGAATGAGTCTCTAAAGACTCATCTTGGTGAAGGCAAAATTCATCTTTATACTTTCAGAACATCATCATTTTCAAGTTGAACTATTTCTAAATCAGTTAAAAGAGTAAAGAGAAAATTTATATTTACATAGTCTTCTATAATTACCACACAATCTCTTTGAGTTTTCTTGTGGGTTTGGTGCCACTTCCTTTTTAGCTTGAATAATTTCCTTTCATATTCTTGAAAGACCAGTCTCCTTCCCATGAAACCTCCCAGTTTTGTTTATGTAGGAATGTTTAGTAGGCTTTTTTTATTTATTTATTTTTTATTTATTTTTTATTTATTTTTATTTTTTTATTTTTATTTTTTTTTTTTTAGTAGGCTTTTTTAAAAGAGAGTTTTGGTGAATCGTGTTCTTTCTTTCAGCACTTTGAACATATCATCCTTTTGCCTCCTGGCCTCCAATGTTTAAGATGAAAAGTTAGTTTTTAAGTTTTCCAGGGTTCCCTTGTATGTGTTGAGTCATTTTTTTCTTATCTTTGGCTTTCAACACTTGGATTATGGTATATCTGAGTTTGGATCTTTTTGTTTTTATCCTGCTTGGGTTTTACTAAGTTTTTTAGGTCTGTAACTTGGTGTTTTTCATCAAATTTGGGACATTTTTCAACCATATTCCTTCAAATATGTTTTTCTGCTTTTTTATCTCCTTTCTCTCCTGTTATTCCCATTATAAGTATGTTGCTATGTTTAGTGTCATCTCACATTTTTCTGAGACTGTTCATTTTTTTTTATGCCTTTCTTGCTTAGAACACACCATTTCTATTTATCTACTTTCAAAATGAATTTGTTCTGCAACTCAAATATACTCTGAGACACTTCAGTGAACTTTTGCTTTTTTTATCATTATAGTTTTTACCTCCAAAATTGCCTTTAAAGGAAAATCTTGCCCCTATTATTGCAGTCCCTATTGATGAGATATTATTATTATATCTTCCTTTAATTTTTAAAAATTTGGTTCATCTTAGTTCTTTGAACATATTTATACTAGGTGCTTTGAAGCTTTTATCTGCCAGGTCCTACAGCTGAGCAAAAATCAACCCTTCAAAGTTAATTACTATTGCTTATTGACTTACTATGTGAAGGTCTTATTTTCCAGTTCTTTGAGTGTCTCATAATTTTTATTGAAAATTAGACATTTTAGGCCATCTATTGTAGTATTTCTGAATACTGAACTCCTTTCTCTTTCCTAAGGCTTGATTTTGTTTTTGTTTATTGGTTTTTATTTACTCCTTGGTTAGATAAATTCTCTGAAGTTTGTTTCCTTCATAATGTGCAATCGTAAATGGCTATGCTCAGAATTTGTTTTGCTTTGTTTTTACTTTAGCCTGGCTTGCCAGTATCCATATAAAACATTTATTAATCAAAGGCTGCTTTTAAGCTATCTTAGGCAATGTGATTTTACCCTTTACTGCTGGGTGTATGTGTGGCTTGCAGATTGTTTATATATTCATATTGAAGCCCCTTACACGTCCAGCGTAGTTCAGGGTTCCTATTCAGGGTTCAAGTTCTGAAGGAGGCCGCACACAAAATGAAGAGAGAGAGACTGGAAGAGAATCAATTTGGAAACTGGGGGACCAGGCA
>PVJC01001341.1:62081-95933 GCA_004026665.1 Murina feae
TGAGTCTCTGAGAAAACAACAATATCCTTAGGCAGGAAATTCTGAGGAAGAATTTTACATGTAATTAACAGGTGGAGATTTGCTATAATTAACAATGTTTCAACTTAAACAATGGGTGCATAGCTCTGACCTTTCAGAGCAACCAAAGTAGGTTAAAAACAATCAGTTTCTAGCATAAAAATAATCAGTTTCCAGCATATTCATAGTTGGTAAAATGTGCACATTTTTTCTTCATGTTTAGCCAGAGAGTAGGAGCTCAGAGATCGTCTTTTCTGGCATTCCTGAGAATGGGCAGGCATGAGCATATGAACAGCTTTTCAGACCACTAATAAGTACTTTCCTGTGTCCCTAAGATGTGTACGGGGCCTGAGTAATTTATTATTTGGCTTATATTCAGTTAGTATAAGTATAAGACTCTAGAGCCCATTGTGCTTTGCTGTTGGATCTGTGAGTAGTTTGGGATTGGGAGCCCGGTGAGGAAAGGGAGCCTCATAAGGAAAGAGAACCCCAGTCTTCTGATGAGCCTGGCCACAATAGCACTTCTACAATGCAGGTCTGGGGATGGAAAAAGATGCTAGTGGCCTTACCTAAAGTACAGCTCTGTAACCCTAGACTAGGAGCTGGCAGGAGAGAAATCTTGGTCACATCTGAGTCCCCAAAGTAGAACTTCTGTCACTTATTTGGGGAGAACAAGATGTGAAAGGAGGTTGTAAATCCGATGCTGCAGACCCTTGCTGTTCTAAATGACATTTAGCAAATTTTTTTGGATAAATTTCCATTTGCTCTATGTCCTTAGGAACATCTACAGAGACTTTAAATTAAAATTTTTAACCATTTAAATGACTGTTTTTCTTGGAAAATTATCCATCAATTTCCTCACACCACCACTATAGAGTATTTACAAAATCCATTTGAGATCATGCTGTTATTATCCAAAATTTAAATGAAAAACCTAGGCTCAGATGAAATACATAATTTGCTTTTGTTGAATTTCCTTGACTTAGAATAATTTTCTGGCCCTTAGTAGTAAGTTCAACACATATTTTTTAAAAAGTTTGTTTGTAATGAAAATAAGGTATCTGAGCTTTCTGTTAGAATAATAGAAGTTTTAAGTCCAACAGTTAGAATCTAATATTCTTAAGTGTTTTATAGAAAAATTAAATCAAATACATGTCAATGTCATGAGTTGAGTCACACTACAATAATTATAAGCCAGAGATCAGTGAGTAGAGTGGTTCACATTGATTCTGTTTGCTCAGGTTGTTGAAAGTGAGTCTTCATAGAGTTCATTGAAATTATTACCACAATGTCCTTTAAGAACCCCTCTTTGCAGCAAAACCAGGAGTGACACATACTGAGAAATATTTTCGCTGACGATTAAACTTTCGTGTGACACACGTGCTTCGAGCATGAGAACACTGAATGACCTGGGATCTGAGTGAAGTTCAGAGCCCGCAACAGCTGTGCTTCCCAGAGCAGGTCACTCCTGACTCTGAACTTTGCCAGATGACCTGAGGCAAAGTGCTCACTGAGGCTCTGTATGCCCTAATCACTGCCCTTGATCAATGCATGGCTCCTCTCTCCAGGATCCATCATTTCAGTCCTGTTGCTTCTATGGGATCATTCAGGAAGGCATTCAAGGCTGTAGTGAAAATCAAACTTGTAAAGAAATTTATTTAAGTTCTCTCAAATGAGTTCTATTATGTCAGGACTCATGTACTTAATGTTTAAGAAGAATGACTATAATTGACTATAGGAGACAATTGTCTAGTGAGGAGAAAATTTATTTTGGTTGGCTTTTTGTAATTAGTATTTTCTGGTCAAATGTCAAAATTATACAGGGTGAGCAAAATTTGGTTTATAGTTTTTCATTATTTACTCTGTGTTTCAGGGACTCACAACTGCTAATACTTGTATTTTTTCCTCTCTTTTTTACTTTTCTTATGTAGCTACAGCTTAAATAAATAACTATAGTTTAAAGAACAAAAGTAAGAAAATTAGAATTATTGTGTTGGTTCATTTGGGAAATCTTAAAAGTGCTATAGGCCAAGAGCATTTTATCGTGGTTGTCAGTCTTCAGTGATGGAATGCTTTACCTCTCACGATCGCTGTGCTGGGGAGAGTATTGGCCGTCTGAGTGTACTTTCTACCTTTGCCACTTAAAAGATCGATGACTAAACATCTGCTATGTAATTTCTGATTATCAGGTATTTTTCTTTAAAATGTGTATAGTAATATCTACTTCACATGATTGTGAGCATTGACTAAGATAACTACATGTAAATATCTTTTTGTTTACATAGTGCTAAGTAAAGTCGGCATACACACACAGATACACAAATGTATGTGTTTTTCTCTCACTTTTTATATAATGGAGCAGAGATTTGATTAATTGAACATACTAAATTTGCTGATTCTGAAATTAAACTGTAACACTAAATGAAACTGCAGATAATATATAATTTACATATATAATTTATCAGTATGTTTTATATATGTGTATACATAATTCTTTATATATGTGTGTGTGTGTTATATAGAAATATCTGCTAATTTTGCAAGATAGGTCATTAGATTGTTTCATTGCATAAATGGTTCTGAAACCACTGAATATCCATATAGGTATATATTTGATCTATGCTTCCTATCATATACAAAAATGAACTCAAATAATTTATAAATCTAAAATTAAAACCTAAATTGTAAAACTTCTACGAGAAAACATATGAGAAAACTTTTGTAATCTAATGTTAGGCATCGATTTCTTACATGTGACTGCAATGCACAATACATAAAATAAGTTCATAAGTTGGTTTTGTCAAAATTAAAATGTATGTTGTGAAAAAACATAAGGGAATGGAGAGACAAAATAAAGGCTGGGAGAATATATCTGTAAATTGTGTATATGGTAAATAATTTTTACCAAAGATATATGTCTAAACTCTCAAAAGTCTACTAAAAACTTAATAAAAAAACAAAAAATTAAAATTGGTAAAACATGTCAACACCTTATCAAAAATTATATAGGGTGTCTCAAATATGTACATACACACTTCGAATAATTATAAAGGCAGTATTTATTAAAACACATTTGATTTTCAAAATTGAGCTATCAGCTATTAAAGTGTGCATACAATTTTTGGAGACATTCTTTATATCTATGGAAAAACAGCACATGAAAAGATGCTGCACATTCTTAGTCATTTGAAAACTACAAATTAAAACTACAATGAGATGATACTATATAGTTATAAGAATGGATAAAAATTTTAAATTATTAAGTGTTGGAAAGCATGTAAGGATAGTCTTTAAAAAAAAACATTTCTGGTAGCAATACAATGATAGACACTTTAGAAATATATCAAATTTTTTTAATAAGTGAAGTATACACCTACAATGAGATCCAGTTACCCCTGCACTAGCTATTTACACACGACAAATGAAATATTTATATAAATATTATCTCATAGAAATATTTATATAAATACTTTACACAACTGTTCATAACAGTTTTATTTGTTAGACAAATCGAAAATTAAATAGCCACCCCCATATGGATAGACAAATTGTAGCAGATCAATACAATGTAGTATTGCTTATCAAGAAAAAAACAAATGAATCATTGATACTTGTTATAACATGGTAGAATATTAAGGTAATATTGAGTGGAGGAAGCAAGAGAGAGTGTGCACTGCATGTTTCCTCTTATCTAAGCTTCTAGTCATATAAACTAATGTATGATGATAGAAAGTATATCTATGATTATCTGTAATATGATTTGAGTGGGTGGAATGATTATAAAGGGGCACAAGGAAACTAGATATGTTCATTCTCTTGATACTGGAAAGGTAAGAATATTACAAATTGTACACTTATGTGTAGTTCATTTTATGTCAATTATACCTCAGTACAGCTCTTTTAGGAAGTTGAAGTCATTTTGAATTTGAAACACCATTGTCTTTCTCTGATTGATTGCTTCTCTATGATGCCATAGTGGTTGAAAGTGTATGCTACAAAACCAGAATTTTGAGCGGTGAAAAACCATATTGGTAATTTTCACAAGTTGAGTGTGCACCTCTAGAATTAAAGTGAAATTTTTATCCTGCAGATATCAAATATTCAACCTTGGCATATCCTACTATTCCCTGACCTTATGACCAAATATTTCCAATTATAATTTGTTCATTATGGGAAATTCCAGCCATATGGTCACATGGTGTTCCAGAGTCAGGAGCTAATTCTGGAAGGCCAATAGCTTGCCTTGGGCACCTCCTCTCCCCAAATGGAAAGCAGTTTCCAGCTATTAAGACATTACTACTCCATAATAGTAAAGGTTTTTGTCTAGGAATTGCACATCCTTCCAAAATTAAAAATACAACTACCATAATATCCAGAAATCCCATTTCTGGGTACATATACAAAGGAAGTGAAATCAGTATTTCAAAGAGATATTTGGGCACCCATGTTTATAGCACCATTATTCACAATAACCAGGGTATATAAACAACCCTAGTGTTCATTAATGGATGAATAGATAAAGAAAATGTGAGTGAGCTATATAGTGGAATGTTATTCAACAGCCTTAAAAAAGAAATCCTGTCATTTGTGACAACATGGATGAACCTGCAAGACATTATACTAAGTGAAATAAGCTAGGCATAGAAAGACAAATACCGTGTAATCTCAATTATATGTGGAACCTAAAAAATTCAGACTCATAAAAGCAGAGAGTAGAAATGGTAGTTGCCACGGACTGAAAGGCGGGTTAAATGGGAAGATGTTGGTCAAAAAGTACAAAATTTCAGTTTTGCAGAGTGAATGAGTTCTGGGATGTCATGTACAGCTTAGTGACTATAGTTAATTACACTGTATTGTACACTTGAAATTTACTGGGAGCCAAACAGTACCTTGGTTTAATACCACACCTGTTATCATCCACCATGTGGCCCTTAATGTCTTCACTGACGTATGTGACCCAATCCAAAAGCCCATCTTAGCTTTGGGGGAGATTTCAAGGTCATGAGAGTGATAAAAAAAAATAAGTGAAGACATACCAGAAGCAAATATGAAGTTATATATAACTCAGCTAGCCTCAGTTTCCAAATAAAATGTAATCGCCTGCCAGATAAAGTGGGAACACTTACAGATAGACAATGTGAAACTACCCCATCTTGCCTGCTCTGTTCTCCTGTTGCTTCTCATTGTTCCAACATCACCCAATAAAGATTTGAAACGGCACATTCCCAAATGAGTGATACTGACCCATTCTGGCAATGATCAGAACACCTTGCCTGACTCTGATCCAGCTATGGTGTCTTCCACTGACAGAATCGAAAGTGGCTTCAGTAGAATCAAGTCCCTATAACTTGGGAAGTTGGGACAGACAGGAAAGGTATCTCAGTGTCTCCTTTGAGTAACAGTGGAACCCAGCACCTCTGGAAATTATGCACTGGGTCTAATAGAGGGCACGTTCCTAGTTTTCTTCCTATCCAGTGTAGGTCTGAGTCTCTTGACTTAGGTCCTTTTCTACGCCACCAAACCTTCCTGATACAAACTATTCTTCTGCGTGGACATGCATCAGTGCTAGCAGATGCTCTGCCTTGCTAGTTGGAATGTCTGCATTTCCTCCACATCAAACCTACTCTGATTCTCTGCCCTGGGCTGGGAATCCTGAATAACCTATCCTGATCCATCAGCAGGCTGCTTAGTAAACTCATTTCATTATAGTTATTCTCAATTCACACAGCCTATTTGGAGTCATAAATAGGCATGAAAACATCAGATTTGGATGGCAACTCATCATACACCTGGACTACTTTTACTTTTCTTTTAGAGAAGCAATTCAGTCAAGAATGTTTATTTGAATATGTTAAGATTACAAAAAAAGGTCTTCAGTGCCACTTATTTTTACACTATCCTAATAATAATTCAGTTTTTGCTATTTGTGATAAAATCAAATACTTCATTCAATTTAAAATGGAGGAAATGCATTCCAGTTTGATCTATACTTAGGATGTGGTATTTGAACATTAATAATTCCTTTTATAATGCATGGGCTCTCATTTTAATATGAAATTATACTCTTTTCTGTGTAAAATCAGAAGTAAACATGTTTTTTCAATAATCACCAGCCGGAGTTTACTCAGACAATGGAAGATTGGTTCTTAAAGTTATTGAAATCTATGCCATTTTTTACTGTCACTTTATATTCAAAATACTTTATCTGAACAGAACTGTGATTGTTGAGGACCATCTCTTACATCCAACTGTCGACTTGCAAAATTACTTGGACTGAGTTAAATTTTTTAAAAATATCCTTACTTTTTCTAAAAAAAAATAAATAAATAAAGTACATAAATCTATCTCCTAAGATAAATGGGTTATCTAGTATCCAGTGGATTAAAGTTTGCTACCTATGAAATCTTACCTCAACAGACATGTCAGCACTCTATATTCTAAATCATCTTAAGTTAAATTCACTCATTTATTTATTCTTATTTTCACATTCACTTTCATACATTGAAATCATAGTTTAGTCCTTTCAATAATAAAAAGAATGTCTTTTGTTAGGCATGTCAACTCCTAACTGAGAGAAAGGCCCAAGAAAGCAGTGCCTTGTCTGATCACTATAGACGCAAATCTGCAGCAGGGTAATTGCCCAGCATGGACTAACGAACAGTTCATTCAGGTGCATGTAGTCAGCAAACATGGAAGCAAAAAGGAGGAAGATAGTTAACAATAATCATTTTTGTATTTCTTTTTTTCTCAAGTGCCATTGTGATTTCATTTATGGGGAAAAACAAAACAAAACACAATTTAGAAAGTTATCAAAACAAAAAGGAGAAAAGTATAATTTAGAGACAGGAAATATTCATGCAGGTTTAAAGCGAGGTTTGATTTCTTCAACATTAAATGAGTACATTTTTGCAACAAGATAGGATAATAGAATGCTGTTACAGTGATAGTGGTCATTGTAATGAATATCCAGAAGTATTTCATAATGAATTGAATTATGCTGTGCATATCATCAGGAGATAAAGAGATAACTGGCTTAGAGATTATAGTAATACTAGAGGCCCAGTGCACAAAAATTTGTGCACTCAAGGTGGGGGGGTCCCTCAGCCTGGCTTACGCCCTCTTGCAATCTGGAACCCCTCGGGGGATGTCCACCTGCTGGCTTAGTACTGCTCCCTGAGGGATCAGGCCTAAACTGGCAGTCAGACATCCATCTAGCAGCCCAGGAACCCTCAGGGGATGTCCACTTGGAAGCGGGGAGCAAGCATAAGCTGCAGTCAGACATCATTAGTGCTGTTGAGGAGGCAGGAGAGGCTCCCACCACCACTGCTATGCTGGCAGCCATCAGCCTAGCTTGTGGCTAAGCAGAGCTCCTCCTGTGGGAGTGCACTGACCACCAGGGGGCAGCTCCTGCATTGAGTGTCTGTCCCCTGGTGGTGAGTGTGTGTCATAGTGACCAGTCATTCCCAGCCATTCTGCTGTTAGTGTCAATTTGCATATTACCCTTTTATTATCTAATCTAATAAAAGGCTAATATGCAAATTGACCATTGTGCCAAGACACCCAAGCCACGCTCACCAGCCAATTAGAGCGGCTGTATGCAAATTACATAGATGGCGGCTGGCAGCCACAGAGCTGGAACAAGGAGGAGGCTTGCTTCTGTTGCAACTGCCTGACTAGGCCAGCAGGCCTCTGCTCAAGCAACAATGTTTCAATTATAGAAGCCAAGGAGCTGAAGCAAACAGGAGGCTTCCACTGCCTGCCTAGACCTCGGCTCAAGGTAATGTAACAAAGTTTCAATTATAGAAGATAAATAAACCCCAGAAACCTGATTCCAGCCAGCCTCGCTGGGACCTTGGGTCAGTGTGAGCTGTGGGCAGCTGAAAACAGCCCTAAACCCTTCACCCAGGCTGGCCACATCCCCATGGGTGAGGGTCCCCACTGGGGGCACTTGGCCAGCTTGCAAACTGCCATCAGCCCCTCACCCAGGCTGGCCAGACATGCCAGCAGGTGGACATCCCCTGAGGGGTCCCAGACTGCAAGAGGGCACAGGCTGGGCTGAGGGACCCTCTCCCTCACCCAAGTGCACAAATTTTTGTACACCAGGCCCCTAGTATAGGATAATCTGGTTCACAGTATTTTAGACTTTGACCATAACCAATAATAATGCTAAATATATGGTTAACTATTAATAGTTCCTATACTAATATGGCTGATCATAATATTCATTAACTAGCTAGTATATTTTTCTAGTTGAAAGATTTGTAGGTGTCATTTAAAGGCTAAAATGAGCTCAAATTCTGTATAATTTTATATCATTGCATATTCATTAGCAAATATATGTATATTTTTAGTCATGTAAAAGAATGTAAAGAAATGTATTCAACATTATTGAAAGTTGGCATTCTAATCAAAATACTTCAAACATTTATTCAAATTACAAAATTTTATTTTGTAATATTCTTTTATCATCTAGACATAATAAGGTAAATCCAAATGGGTGTACTTAAATGCTTGGATTTCTTTTCTTGTTCTGGGTTAAACACAAGTGTCCTATTTAAAATGGTTGAGAAAAGGGTGATTATTTCCTTTAGTTTTTGTTTGTTATAGGTATTTTTACTTATAATTCATGATGAATATCCAATATTAAGATAAGTTTTTGGGAGATGATCAAACCATAGTTTATGCATAGCAACATTTGCTTTATGGTGCTAATAACATCAGAATCACTCTACTGTCATTATATGTCCTGTTTCTAATTTCTACTTTAATGGCAGGAGGAGTGAGAATGAAGGGCAACAAATTAAAAAAAAAGCTGACCCACCTTTTCGACATAAATAGTGTTTAGATCTCACATGCTGCCTTTTACTTAATTTATCAAGTTATTTACTCTTCATATAAGCACCATTATTCTGTCTATAATTCTGGATAATGTCCTATATTCAAAGTTTCAAAGCCACATATACAGTTAACTGTAAGTCTATTGGATATAACTACTTCTTTAAAGTGAGAACTGCTTTTCAGCAAAAATTTACATGGTTGACCACAACTCATGACTGATCACAATTCAGCATGTTTACTCTTAGATAATATGACCGCCTATGAATCCTGAGCAAGGTGTTAGCAGGAATAACCACGCGTGGTCTCTTCTCTCCTCTTTCAGGTGAAATTGGATAACGGTCTACAATATTCTTCCCTAAAGCTCTAAAGGTGCCTGTGTGTTACACTTGTCCCTAATTTTGTCCAAAACACCTGTATCGTTTCCTATATGGCCCTCCTCTTACTGAAGTGAGCATACAAGCCTTCCACACTTATAATTACCTATTTTTCTCTAGCATCTTATAAGCACTTCTGAGCCCTCAATTCCATGGAGACAAGTTTTGTTTTCATTTTTAATAGGAGGCTTTTCTTAGCATAGTTTTAGATTTACAGATAAGTTGTTAATATGGTAACATATGTGCCCCATGTGCCTCCCCCACAATTTCCCCTATTATTGCATCTTACATTACTAAGATATGTTTGTCACTACTCATAAGCAGATATTAAAACATCATTATTAACAAAAGTTCATAATTTGTCGACCTTTTTAAACCTAATGTCCGTATTCTGCTTCAGAATCCCACCCAGAGAACATCACATTTAGTGCTCATGGCTCATTAGGTTCCTCTTTTTATCACAGTTTCTTAGACTCCCCTCCTTGACAGTCACCTTGACGATTTTGCTGAGTATTGGCCAGAAAATTTATAGAGGGTTACATAATTAGGATATGCCTAATGTTCTTTTCATGTTAGACTGTTATGGGTTTTTTGAGGACAGAACAAAAAGGTAAAGTCGCATTCTCAGATATCAGATCGAGGAACATAATATCCGCATGATTTATTGCTGTTGATATTAACCTTGATCATTTATCTGAGGTAGTGTTTGTTAGAATTATCAACTGTGAATTTATTCTTGTTTGGCTTTTTTTACATTTTGTACTCTTTGGAAAGAAGAGACTATGCATAATTCAAAGAGTGAGGGCTTTTGTTCCATCTCCTTGAAGGACATGTGGAGATTAAACAACATGCTTCTAAATAATCTCAAGAAGAAATCTCAAGAGAAATTAAGAAAGGCTGAAATAAATGAAAGTGGAAACAAAACTTTTCAAAAATTGGATGCAGCAAAAGCAGTGCTTAGAGGGAAATTTATAGTTGAATTATGTATTAGAAAGAAAGAAAGATTTACATCCAATCTAAGTTTCCACCATAGGGACTAGAAAAACAAGAGCAAACTAAATCCCAAGTAAGCAGAAGGAAAGAAATAATAAAAAATGGAACAGAAAATGAAATTAAAAATAGAAACAAATAGAGAAAATCAATAAAACCGAAGGCTGTTTTTGTTTTGTTTTTTAAGGTTAATTAAATTGATGTCTTAGGCTAACTAAGAAAAAAGCCACAAATTACTGATATTAGAAATGAAAGATTGGATTATCACTTCAGATCCCATGGTCATTAAAAGACATAATAAAGGAATATTATGAACAACTCTGTGCCCTCCAATTTGAGAACCTCGATGAAATGAACCAATTCCTTAAAAGACAAAAGATGCCAAAACTCACACATGAAGAAATATACAATCTTATTAGGCCAATATACTATGCATTAAAGAAACATGATTACCTTGAGTACAGTGATGACTTTATAGTTATGACACCCAAAGCATGAGCCATAAATGAAATAATTAATAACTATGACTTTATTAATGTGAAAAACTTTTGCTCTGCAAAAATATGCTGACAAGAGAATAAGAAGACAAGCCAAGACTAGGAGAAAATATTTGCAGAAGATACATCTGAGAAAGGACTGTTCTTCAAAACATACAAAGAACTCTTAAAACTTAATAATAAGAAGACAAATAGCTCTAACCAGTTTGGCTTAGTGGATAGAGCATCAGCCCATGGACTGAAGGGTCCCAGGTTTGATTCTGGTCAAGGGCATGTATTTTGGTTGCAGGTTCCCCAGCCCTGGTCGGGGTGCATGCAGGAGGCATCCAATTGATGTGTCTCCCTCACATTGATGTTTCTCTCTGTCTCTCTTCCTCCTTCCACTCTCTCTAAAAAATCAGTGGAAAAATATGCTCAGGTGAGGATTTAAAAAACAAATAAAACTCTTAAAAAACTTGGTAAGAACCTGAACAGGCACTTTACCAAAGAAGATACACAAATAACAAATAAGCACATAAAAAGATGTTCAACACTATATGTCATCAGAGAAATACAAATTAAAATGATAATGAGATATCCTATTATTAGAATGGCCAAACCCCAGAACATTGACAATGGCAAATGCTAGCAAGGAGATGAGAAACATGTGCAGTCATATGAACTCTCATTCCTTACTGGTGGGAATGGAAATGGTAGGGCCACTTTGGATGACACTTTGGCAGTTTCTTATAAAACTAAACATGCTCTTACTGTGTGATCCAGCAATCACACACCTTGGTATTCATCAAAGCAGTTGAGTTGAACACTTAATGTTCATACAAATTCTGCACATAGATGTATGGCAGCTTTATATGTAATTGCCAAAACTTGGAAGTAACAAAGATGTCCTGCAGTAAGTTAATGGATAAATAAACTTTAATTCCTCCAGGATATTGAACATTATTCAATACTAAAAAGAAATGAATTATCAAGAGATAAAAAGACATGGAGGAAACATAACGCATGTTACTAAGTGAAAAAAGTCAATCAGAACAGACTACACATTGTGTGATTCCAACTACATGACATTCTGGAAAAGGTAAAACTCTGAAGATCATTAAATATTAGTGGGATGGGGATGAATATGTGTAGAACTGAAGTTTTTAGGGCATTGAAAATACTCTGTATCTAATCTAATAAAAGAATAACATTAAAATGGACCATTTCTACAGGATGCCTAAGCCACACCCACCAGCCAATCAGAGTGGCTGTATGCAAATTAACCCAGCCAAGATGGAGGCCGGCAGTCACGGAGCTGGAGTAAGCAGGAGGCTTCTGTTGCAGGAGTAAACTGTCTGCCGGCTGGCTGGTCTTCTCCCCACTCCAGGCAACATTGTTGCAACATAGTTGCAATTATAGAAGCCTCAGAGCTGAAGCAAACAGCAGGCTTCCGTTGCACCAGCGATGGAGGAAACTGCCTGCCTAGAGTCTACTAAGGCAACATTCTTTCAATTATAGAAGTCACGGAGCTGAAGCAGACAGGAGGCTTCGTTACCTGCCCAGGCTTCAGCTTAGAGGAACAGTGTATCAATTATGGAAGATAAATAAACACTAGAAACCTGCTTCCAGCCAGCCTTGCTGGGATGTTGAGTCAATGGGAGCTGTGGGCAGCCTGAAAGCCTGAAAACAGCCATCAGCCCCTCACCCAGGCTGTCCAGGTATCCCAATAGGGACCCAAAACCTGAAGGGACTGTGGGTAGCCTGAAAACACCCCTCATGTCCTCACCCAGGCTGCCTAAGCACCCAGTAGGGACCCAAAACATGAAGGGACTGTGGCCAGCCTTCAAACAGCCATCAGCTCCTCACTCAGGCTGCCCAGGCACCCCAGTAGGGACCCAAACCCTGAAAATGGCCCTCAGCCATCACCCAGACTGGCCACACCCCAGTGGGATGAGGGTCCACACTGGGGGGCTTGGCCAGCCTGCAAACAGCCATCAGCCCCTCACCCAGGCTGACCAGGCACTCTATCAGTGGACATCCCCAGAGGGGTCCAAGACTGCGAGAGGGCACAGGCCAAATTTTTGTGCACTGGGCCCCTAGTAATACTATAATGATGAGTATATGTTATATTTTTGTCCAAACCCATAGAGTGTACAGCACTAAGAGTGAACCCTATTGCAAATATTGGACTTTTGATGATCCCATATAATAAAAGCCTAGGTGGCATCACACATGACATCACAAGATGGCTGCCACAAGATGGCCACCCTCACATTATCACAAGATGGCCGGCAAGGGAGAGAAGTTGTGGACAAATAGGCCAGCAGGGGAGGGCAGTTGGGTACAACCATATCAGAAGGGGAGGGCAGTTGGGGGCAACCAGGCTGGCAGGAAAAGGCCGTTGAGGGCCATCTGGCCAGCAGGGGAGGGAAGTTGGGGGCAAGATCAGGCCAGCAGGGGAGGGAAGTTGGGGGAGATTGGGCTGGCAGGGGAGCAGTTAGGCATCAATCAGGCCAGCAAGGGTAGTGATTAGGGGGCGATCAGGCCGGCAGACAGAAGCAGTTAGGGGGAATCAGGCAGGCAGGCAAGTGGTTAGGAGCCAGCAGTCCCAAATTGTGAGAGGGATGTCCAACTGCCCGTTTAAGCTTGATCCCCGTGGGTCCCAGATTAGAGAGGATTCAGGCTGAGCTGAGGAACACCCCCCCTCATGCACAAATTTTGTGCACCGGGCCTCTATTTATTATATATCAATGTAGGTTTATCAATTGTAACAAATGTTCCAAGCTGGTAGGGGAAGTTGATAATAAAGTACACTGTACATGTGTGGAGATAAATGTATACAGGAAATCTCTGCACCTTCCTTTCAATCTTGCTGTGAACCTAAAACTGCTTTTAAACATAAAGTCTTATGAATTTTCATTTGGTTCCTCAGAGTCTTTGCTGAAACATTTAATCCTTCCATTTAGCCTCCTTATGATAATTGCTTGTTGCAGCACTTTATGACACTGATTTAAAATCCTCCTCAAATAATTCTACTATGTCATTTCAATGTTTGCATCTGTCCTTTTTTTTTCATTCAAATTGAGATTTTCCTGATTTTTTGCAACAGAGGAATTTAGAAGACACCAATTATTTACTGCCAAGTTAGACTGTTCATTAAACATGAATGTTCTAAGACTTATAATGTGGATCTTGGTATCCTGGAATGATTATTAGGGTATAGTTGTTTATCTATTTGTTATTAATACTAATTTTAATAAAGAAATATTTATGGATCATCTAATGTAATTGATTTTTAACTCATTTTAGAAGACTTCAACTTTTTCATAAGGAGAAATTTGAGAGAGTAAGACATGAGATTCCTTCCATTGGAAATGAGGAATATCAGATCATTTATTATCAGACAAATAAAACTACAATAAGTTCCCGTGAAGGAAATATCAGTGTCACCTTATAGCAATTTTAGGAGAAGTGAAGGAAATTGGAAATACGCAGCTAAGAAGTGACATGCATTTCCTCAAAAGCAGTTCCTCTTCTTGTCAATATACTCCGCAGGTTAATATTAAGAGCCATAAGTTCCTCTTAGGTGGTTTCAACCTGTAGGCAAAAGAAACTGGTAATTGCGTGCATTTAATGGAATGTAATAAAGCGAATACCTCAAGTCTTACATATGATGCTTTTATAGGAGGACCTGAGTCACATCACAGTTTGCAAATTGCTGGAGTTCATCTTAAGTGAAATATAAAAGTAAACCTGAGTTCCAAAGACAGGGCATTGATTTGCTATATTTGGGATTATTTATCTGTCTAAACATCTTATACTTTAGAGTCTAGGGAACTCTGCATTTTTCATTTTTTTTTTTTATAATGCCACTTTGGCTTTAACTCTGTGGGGAAAAAACATTTTCCAGTGTATCTGAACTTAAAACTATTCCAATGAATATGGAGTCTCAAAACTGCGTGTTCAATACTGCTAATAAAAGTTCACAACCTGACTTTTACTATATATTTAGCAATTAACTTTTGACAGGTCCCTCCAGATCCTAAATGGCTTTTTAAAAAATTGATAATCCAAATTTTAATCATAAAAGTCATATAAACCTCAGTGATTTTTAAAAGATGTCTTCCTCTCATAAACATTATAATTTTGTACTGATATGAAATATAATGACCATGCTGAGAAGGATGATAAAATTATATTAATAGCTAATATTTTATGACACAACCCTAAAACAGGTATTGTACCAAGTGCTTTATGTATGATTTAAATTACAGTTTCCAGCCCTAGCTGGTTTGGCTCAGTGGATAGAGCATTGGCATGTGGACTGGAGGGTCATGGGTTCAAATCTGGTCAAGGGCACATTCCCTGGGTTACAGGCTCAATCCCCAGTGGAAGGCATGCAGGAGGCAACCTATAAATTATTCTCTCTCATCATTAATGTTTCTATCTCTCTCTCCCTCTCCCTTACTCTCTGACATCAATAAAAATATATTTTAAAAAATTACAATTTACAGATTCATCTGGATGCTTGCTCAAAATTACACCTAGTAAGGGATCAAAATGATATTTAATCAACTGTCCCTAAAGTGTGAGTATTTAATACCTATCACACTATGCGAATATGATTAGATTTTTAAAAATCATTATTGTTACAAAGTAAACAAAATATGTTACACAGATCACAGAATAATTGTACCCATGTGAAGTTGTTGACATCTTAAAAGGTAAAATTACTGTAAACATAAAAGAATCTTTTAGCTTACTGTTGAAAAAAATAACATATTAGCTAATAGTTGGACAAAATGGAATCTGTTGTTCTAGGTATAGGTATAAACAGCATGTGATTTATGTTTAGAAGGTTGAGGAAATTTTACAAATACCTTAACCATAACATATTTAAGTTAAAACCATAACATAGTTAACCATAACAAAATTTAGTGGGCTCTTTATAGATTTGCAGAGTCATGTAAGACATCACTTACTACTCTGTTTTTACAACCCCTTCAAGCCACTCACAGAGATTAGACTCTGAAAAGGTTGAAAGACAACATAATTCTTGGTTTTAAAACTAGTCTTTAGCACATAGTAGGTTTTTAATCTTAAATTTTTGTTACTTGCCTAGTAGCTCTAGGAAAGCATTGAGGCATTAAATCTTGCCATAGACATTAATACCGTCAGGCTCAGCCTCATCATTCATGAGGAGCACCTGCAGCTTTTCTCCGGGGGGCATTCAGCTGTGGACCCGGAAACACTTGCATGAGATTTATTTTAGAGGATACTTACTAATGGCGAGTTAAATGATTAAGCTTTTTCCACAAGGGAAGATAAAACGGTTGTGTTTTTGAAAATGCATATTTTCCTATATAATCTCAAATCCTGTTTCTTCTTTTACATATAGCTGATTCCAAGATAAAATTTAATTCTAAAGATCAAAGGAAGTACAGAAGCAAGAACATGATTTATATTTTAAAAATCAAACTGAAAGCAACTCTGCCTCAGCTTTCAAATTTTTGTTTAAGAATCATAGCATCCAACGACAGCCAAGCCACTGCCGTGGACGGAGCTGTCTGCAGCTGAGGGATGACAGGTGCTACAGAGGGACAGCTCGTGCGCTTGTGCCTGGAGTTCGTGGAGGCATCAGTGGCTCCATCCATCCCAATGTAGAGGGGGATGGGCGTCCCTTGTCTGAATCCCAGCAAGAGGCTTAGAGGCTGAGCTGAGCCTGCTGGGTCCTAGACACAGGTGTCTGAGTCCACCACTGTCCCATGTTTATGACCTGCGACTAGTAACATGTGTTTATGTTGCATGTTAAAAAATAAAAGATGAATTACTTGAGTAAAACAAGACCTATATTATGAAATAAACCATTTTCTATAATGGATATGCATGTTTAAGGATAATTAGCTGTCGATAGATTGACAAAGTGATAAATGCTAACTACAGATTTTTCAAGCGATTCAAATACATTTACTGAGAAATACTATTTATAACTACATAAGTTTTAGTTCTTTGAAAAGTTACTTACCTCACACATAAAATGTAAACATGCATGTAAACACATACACACATGCACACACAATTGCACACACTCCCAGGTGCCGGACTGGGAATGACACTGAGCACAAAGGCTTTTCCTTTGTTGATTCTAACAGTTGGCAAGGAAACAAATGTTTCATCCCAAAATCTGTCTAGCTCTAAGCCAGTAGTGCATGTCTCTGTTTTTCCTTATCTCGACTCCTTTCCACATCTAATAGGTGAAAGATGGAGGATTATCGTACCCTAAGGTCCTATTACTTTGAGGTGGGTGATGTCAAATTCTCCCAATAAATGGAATGTTTTAAATGTTGGCTTCCAGCTCTTTCTCTGAAGCTTTGTTTGATTCTATGTAGTTAACTCTATATGACATTGGCATGAAGTAAGCTGCTAATGTCACTGGATGTGTAATAATATTAAACAGACATCATGGTCCCAGTTTCTGTTTAGATTTGAGGATAAAATTTGCTAATGTATCACAAGACAGCAAACCTCCATTTTCATTAACAGAGTACATGAATGGGACTAATTAAAGCAAAATGATAATTATGGTTAAAGAAATGGAATCTATAGCATCACATAGTCACAGCCAATATTTTTCTGAGCATTTTATCTGGAATCAAAAACCAATCTTAATAACTGATGAAGACTGCACAATTAAAGGCTTTTTGGGAACAAATGAATAAACAATAATGATAGTCCTAGAGCAAGAAGCAGATATCTCTGAAATTTCTCATTAAAGAGTAGAGAGTATAAAATACATTGAAGGGAAACAATAAGGGCCATAATTGTTCATGATTCTTTTTTTTATATTTTATTTTATTTTTTTTATTGCTTAAAGTATTACTATTTTGATACTTGGATTCAGTGAATTATTTGTAATCATTACCTAGAAATCTGTATTTTTTTGGGAGAAAAGAGTTAAATACTCTCCATGGGAGTATATTTCTCAAATAGATTCTGTGGTAAGCAGAATTCTAAATGGCCCCCAAACCTCACACGCACTGGTGTTCATGTCCTCTATAACCTCTCTCCTTGACTATGGGAAGGACCCTTGAATATGATGAGATATAATCCTAGTGATTAGTTTATGTTATATGACAAAAGAATTTTTACAGATGCCATAAAAGCCCTAATCACTTGTCTTTGACTTAATTAAAAAGGAGATTGATCTCTCAGGGTTTGACCTAATCAGGGGAGCCCTGTAGAAGAAGGGCTGGGGCCTGCATGGAGGTCAGCTATGCTTTCCTGATGCCTTGAAATTGTAAGCTAAGTGAGGGTGCCTATGCCAGACCCAAACACTCTAGGGCTGGGCGTAGTCTCCAGTTCACAGCCAGGGAGGAAATGGGGCCTCAGTATACAGCCCCGAGGAACTGAATTCTGCTAACAACCACATGTGTTTGGAAGAAATGTGACACGGCAACCGCTTTTATTTCATTCTCCTGAGATCCTGAGCTAAGGACCCAAAGAAGTTCTGCTCAGAGTTCTGTCTCACAGAAACTGTGAGACAATGTACACATGTTGTTCTATGCTGTTTTAGTGTTTGGTAATTTGTTATGTAATCATAGAAAACTAATATAGACTCTAAGTCTCAGAGTAATTTCCAGCTCCTATTTATAGAACAAACATAAGCTTTATTACTTTTATAATGTAATCATATTTCTTAATTCAAAATCTAATTTTTTAAAAAATACCTTTTTTATTAGTAATATATTTTATACACAATCTCAAAAATATTCCTGTGTGGGAAGGGATAGTCTCTTCATTTACACACAAATATAGTTTAAATCAGTTCCTACTTTTTACTGTCTGATGGGCCTAGTCTTTGATATTTCACTCACTAAACCATGTTTCCTATGGAAACTTAAATTAACACCCAGAATTGAAAAGTTTTATAATGGACATGGCAGCCAAATTTACAAGTCACATTCATGCAACACGAAGAATCATAGAATTATGGAACTGTGCATAAGCATACCTACTCAAGAAAGGAAATAATTGCTGAGTTTTAGTTTGCTGTGTTTTATAAATGACACACAATAAAAATAATATATTTTTTTAGCAAAAAGCAAAATGTATTGTTATTTCTGATATTCATCACATCCTCTTTAAAGGTTATTTGGCCAACATTCATGAATGTGCTAACCCGGGAGTCACTGGGGCTATTTGCCAAGCACTCTTCAATGTGCTCCCAGGGGTGCCTTGATTGGTAACTACTCACAAAGCTTAGGTCTCTTAGTTGGAGGGTAGTTAGTGTTTTCCCTTCGCAGAAATACTTAACTCTTGATTCAAAATGTTTATCAGTAAGGATAGATAATTAGAATAAATCTATAACATGGATTTCATTTTATTTTACTTTACATTTTTTCCCATTGTGGGGATGAAGTAACCATTCTTCATATGTTCATCCTCTGTGTTAGTAGAAAGAAGCATTGTTTCCTGCTCCCAACTCCCTGCAAATAAATGTTCACAAATAATTTTAACAATTTATTAATCTGCTGCAGTGAGTCAGCCTATTGTGTGACTCACTTTATATTTCTTATAGTAACACAAAGCGAGGTCTCAGTCTCACATGCAAAGCTAAAGTTTAGCAATGTATCCTGAAGTCACCGCCAATGAAGCAGAGAAGCGATGCTTAACCATCTATCTGGTTCTGAAGCCACTTTTCTTTCCCAGGTCAGATGCCTCTCCATCTTATCTATGTCTATCCTATCTATAAGCAGCAAGTAAAGAAATTGGTTTCCCCTCCTTGCTTGCTCAAAGTGCATCCTGCACTCCATTGCCTCTAACTACGCACTTCTAAAGCCACAGTTAATAGGAAGAAAATACAATGCGGAAAAAAATAATCAGAGTCTTCTTCCTTGTACAGGCTTTCTTTCTGGAGCTGGTAAAAGGACCAAGCATGAAGGCAAGCTTACAGTTTTCAGTATGGGGCTCAACACTCTCATCCCCGAGTCACGAAAATTCAAGTGATGATTTTTTTTGACTGTTTATGGCATATAATGTGAAGAAAAATTATGATGCTGTTAGAATTTGTATCTAGGTCAGGCAAGTTTGCATTTCATGTATAGAGTTTAAGGCAGCAGTGAAAGATGACAAGCTATTGCTTGCTCCAAACTGAAGTCTGAACATTCAGATAGACATGCTTACCTATGTTTATTTGCTTTACATGCTGCTCTGTAATCTTGCTCAATTAGATTTTGCCTCTATGATTAACTGTTTTGGTGACAGAAAAATCAATGCAAACAGGCTTAAGCAGGAAGGGAGCATATTGACTCATATAAGCACAAACCCAGGTAATGGCACTGCTCCTGGTGTCCTTCTGACTTCCTTTTGAGACTGTACATAACGGCAAGATACGTGGACACAGTTGATGCCTCCTTGTTTAATTTCAGTGGGAGGAAGGTCTTTTCTTAAGGTGGTCTGCAACGCCCCTGAGACTCACTTGGATCAGAGTAGTTTAAACTGTGTTCAGCCCTAAGTGTATCACATGACCAGGAAATGTTATTCAATGATGGGCCTGGTTTGCGTGTTCCACACATGCTGCTAGAGTGGGGCCTCAGGTTCGGGCCACATAGCTGAGCATGGAGGACTGGGAGATGGATGGGACACCAAAGGAAAAAAAGGCTGTCTCGGGGAGAGAGAGGAATTAAGGGTGAGAAAGCAAAATAACAGCTATCCACTAAAGATGTCTTTTGTTGTATGTGTGAAAGTTCTATTCTAGCAGCATTTATTTATTTCTGAACATGCCAAATAGTATACCAGACTTTAAGAGCCAGATTCATGTGATATAAACATTTTTGCTGGTCAACTGCAGTCTTCATGCTTCTTCTCTCTATATTAGCTTTTTCCATCTTTGAATACTTTCCACCACCTGCAACGGGTCAGCCCTGGGTTATGATGAGCGTTGTTCAGAGACTATGTTCCAGAAGCTTATGATAGTATTTCTCCTTTGTCCCATTGTCCAAGGTGGTTCAAGTGTCACACATAAATGTTTTAAAAACTTAGATGAAATGTCTAAATCAGCCAGACGAATAGTTAAATGTGATTTTCAATCCATATAGATGTTGCTTGATGCTACGTTACTGATATTTTTCTCAGGAAGACTCCAGAATTTTTCTAGAATTGTTCTGTCATAACACTCACAATTTGAAAAGCTGAACTACAACGATGAAGCCATATAATGGCCTTGTACCGCATAGTCATTTGCTTCCACTTGCACATTTAAATGTTGTAGCAGAAATCTGCATGTTTAACTTAATTTTCCTGCTATCACATACAGAGATTTATGAAAAGGCGCTAATAGCCTGTCCCAGTGCCATCATTGAAAAGGCTTGCTGGGTATTCAATAATAAGAAGGAAAAAAAGCATAAGTATAAAGAGTCAAAATTACATTTAAATCAACATGGCAAAAGGTTTCCATGATACAAAGAAAAATTAAATCAAACAGTGGGGTCCTTTTCATTTGAGGCCTTTAAAGAAACAGGCAAGATGTTCTGTTCTTTATTTGTCAGACAAGTGACATAGTTAATCAGTGATAATGCCTCTGGATTGGCCACTCTGTTACGTCAGTTCATTAAAGTGCACTCTCATACAGACTAAGCAAACCCCTCCATGTGGTGCTGGGTAGGCAGAGAAATGAAAGGCATATACAGCAGGCCCCTCTCCTACCTGGAAAAAGAAATCAATACTGATTTAGTTGTAGCAGAATCGAGCTATTTTTTTCTGCAGTCTTTTTATTTGCAAGGCCCCGTGGCCATCAGTGTGGGAAAACATTCACGGAACGAATGCATTTAGCAGGAGTAATCATCGTCACTGTGAAGTGCTTATCAGAAATGAAGACAAAATGCAATTAGGCTAGATTTACAGTTGGCCAATAATTACCATTCAGATGTTTCAGCTGAAAGAAAAATACATGATTCTAAGCCATGACATTTCTGTTCGATTGCTTTCTCCTCCTTTCTCTTGTGATCTCTAACCCTCCTACATTTACTTTTCTTTTTTCCCCCATTTATAAAATATGTCAGTCATGATGTAGCACAGCTGAATAATTGTCATAGAGTCAAATGCTTGCAGATGGTTAATGGAAACAGAAAATTAAATGAACAGCAGTAAAGAAACTCATACAAAATTAAAGAACTCTATTGCAAATTTAAAGGGTCATTTGGTTTCATCAAAAATCAAATAATATGAATATGTTATCTTCTGCATGAAAGAGGCTATGTTAAATTGTTTTGAGAGCTGAGAAATGAGCAATCAATGATGTGCTAATGAAATTTGTGAAAAAAATTGTGCTCTGTTGAAATGTGCCATAAATTGTCATGTAGTCCCTGCAGAAGAAAGCCTACTTTAGGAGATCTTTTTTTTCATCTTGAGCTTATTGTTTACTTAAATTATTGAGCAGAAGATAAGACTTGAAAGAAGTTAAGATTGTTACTAAAAAGAAACAACAGTAGGATGAAACTAAGCAGATCTCTCTGGGTTACAAAAAAGAAAATATATAAAACAAAACAACAACCCCTTTAATAAAAACTAGTAATTTTTTTTCAAAAATGTCTGAAGTTCCCCTCCCCCCACCCCCCATATGACAGAAATCCAACAACTCATGATATGTTCAAAAAGAACACAATCGATGATCCCATTGACCTGGAAGGACTTAAAAAAAAATGGTTTAGGGCAACTAAGCTCTCATCTGCCTGGTGTTTTTAAAATAGTATATAATTGGCAAAACATTAGTGAAGAGAAAAGCTGTTTCTCTGGTGAAGCACTGGGTGTGATCTGGGATGGTATCATTCAGAAATGGATTTCAGTTACAGATTCTTTAAGAATAGGTTTTGAGATTACTAAAGCATTACATTCCTTTTTCACTCCTTTTTATTTTTCATTATCCTCTCCATTCTCTAGGGAACTCAGAAGTCAATATGAAATGTCTTTTGTCCACCACAGAAATGATTTTCATCTTTGATGGTTGTTCATATCAAAGGGAAAGAAAAATAAAGGCATATAATTGAGTCTCCATGAAAGTAACTCAGACATTTGTGACATTGCCTTCAATAGCTATCTACTAGCTAAATATTTTTAATGACTAGCAAAATTACAGAGGGTGTTTGAAAGTGAATCAGTTTTTCACATAAAAAACAAGGTTGAAAATAAATATTTCTTAAAGAACAGGCTTAAAAAGGTTAAGATAAAACATGTTCTTAAAAAATAAATCCCTTAAGATGTCACAGTCTTTTCAAATGCAAAACAAAACACATCTTATATTGCACTAATGAGAAAGAAATAATATAACAAAGAGTGTTTTTTTTTTCTTTTCAGTTTTCCTAGATGATTTAAACCATTAAAATTATCTTACTGTTTTCCTCTCTCAAAGTTGTTGGTGGGCTGTGCATATATATATACATAAAATTGATGGAGAGGTGAAAATAGTTATTTAACTTTTCATTTGACTAAGTACAAAATATATTATTTTAAATCATACCTAGTACAGGTAAAGTTATTTGTTTGCTATTTCAAGTAAAAGGAAGTTAAGAACAAAATTAACTCGATAATTTGAATAGTTTATATGTATAAGGCATAATGAATTGTCTAATTTTATTGAATTAAAGCATTTTTCTGTCTATTTTTTAAAATTTTAAGATTTGTCTGCCCTTGTTCTAACTAAAGCTTTTCAATATATCTATTTTTACACAACAGAACCTTATCTAATCTAATAAAATAGTAATATGCAAATTAACCATCACTCTGAGACACCTAAGCCACGCCCCCAGCCAAGCCACACCTCCCAGACAATCAGAGCAGCTGTATGCAAATTAACCCAGCCAAGATGGAGGCCAGCAGCCATGGAGCTAGAGCAAACAGGAGGCTTCGGTTGCAACTGCCTGCCTAGGCCGGCTGGGCCTCTGTTCAAGGCAACAATGTTTCAATTATAGAAGCCACGGAGCTGAAGCAAACAGGAGATTTCTTGCCTGGCTAGGCCGCTGCTTAAGGCAACAAAGTTTCAATTATAGAATATAAATAAACCTCAGAAACCTGATTCCAGCCAGCCTTGCTGGGACATTGTGTCAATGGGAGCTGTGGGCAGCCTGAAAACGGCCCTCAACCCCTCATCAAGGCTGACCAGGACATCCCTTGAGGGGTCCCAGACTGCAAGAGGACACAGGCCAGGCTGAGGGACCCCCCTGAGTGAACAAATTTTTGTGCACCAGGCCCCTTGTCATTTATAAATCCAGCCATCAAAATATTAAATGTAACAGTATTATCTATATGATATCCACTAAAAAATAATTATTCCAGCAGGAACTTTTATAAATAAAATTTCCAGCAGGAACTTTGCCATTAGTCCAACTCTTTAATTTTTCTTAGAAATTAAAATTTGTACTTTTCTTTTTACTTCTCAAATAATATGTAAGATATTTTATGTCAAAATAAATAGTTTTATTTTGATTTATTAATCTGTAATTTCTCCAAATATCCTAGTCCTACTGAAGGCCTATATTCAGGACAAAAGTGCAAAATAGGTTTCATACAGATATAGTACAATTCATGGGTGCACCTGAAACTTTATATATCTTGATCAATATATTCCCTTTTTGGTAAATATAAATATACTAGAGGACCAGTGAACAAAATTCATGCATGAGGGAGGGGGTCCCTCAGCCCTATCTGTACCCTCCCAATCCAGGATCCCTTGGGGGATGTCCAATTGCCAGTGTAGGCCCAAACCCACAGGGATCTGGCCTAAACTGGCAGTTGGACATCCTTTTGCAATATGGGACCTCTGGCTCCTAACTGCTCACCTGCCTGCCTACTGTAACCACTCTGCATACCTGCCTGATCCCCCTAACTGCCCTCCCCCTGCCAGCCTGATCACCCTAACTGCCCTCCCTGCCAGCCTGGTCACCCCTAACCACCTCTGCCTCAGCTCCCACCACCAATCGCTTTGTCTGAAAGGACATCTAGGTGGTTGTCTGGAGAACATCTGGTCTAATTAGCATATTACCCTTTTATTAGTATAGATTATTAGTATAGATTGTAATAATATATTAAAATATATTGTACCTGCAAGCTTGAGGAAAAAGTATTAAATATTTATATCAGTACGAGGGGCCTGGTGCACAGGTAGGGTCCCTAAGCCTGGCCAGTGAGCAGGGCTAATCTGCAGGGCAACTGGCAGGGTAGTGGGAGGGCCCTAGCTGGCACCCACCTTGGCTGGCCTGGGGCCTGTGGGATGGGGGCAGCTCCTGCATTGAGCATCTTCCCATTGGTGGAGAGTGTATGTCATAGCAACCAGTCATTCCTCTGTTCGGTCGATTTGCATATTAGGCTTTTATTATATAGGATTTGGGGTTTGGATAGCATTAGAGGCGAGGGAAGATATTTGTTTAGTAGTTTGAGGTTTAATTCTGTGAATAAAACAAGTATAACAAACATGAAATAAGTACAAAACTAAGTATAAATTCATCGTGATCTTCAAGAGCAGTCCGTGTCAAAAAGTTGCAGGCTGACTATAGTGGAAAGTGTGTTACCCAATGCAGGTCCGCCTTCAGGACTAGGCTAATCATTATTCCAAGTGCCAGAAATGTTTGCCACTGACAGCTCACAGCTGAGTCCCACCTGAAATTAGCCTCCACTTCAGGAAGCAGCCTCCCCATCCTGTTTGTCTTCACCTCAGTCTGTATATGGTGATTAATGTGGATACAAAGTGTCAGCGCTTTTACCTCAATTCCAGACATCTCTAAAAGGCCACCCTAGTTTCAGTGCTCCCCATGAGATCAGATAAAGCCATTGTTATTACCTCCTAATTTGCCCAATACTGCCTTCCTTATTTCATCACTGAGGATTGCTTGAGAGCAAACCTCAATAAACCTTTTACATCCAGACAGACTTAGTCTCAGTCTGGTTTCCAGTAACCTGATCTAAGAGGGAGACCTTAATTTGAACTTGATCGATAGGCAGCATTTGGATTATTAGGAGGGTGGCGGGAAAGCATTGGAGACCAGTGCGGCATGACATACACAAACTGTGGTGAAAAAAGTGGAAGCGATTTGTTATGTTTTTAAGATGATGAAGAAACTGGTCTGACATCCTGAGGGATTTTCAGGGCATTATTTGAAGTGAGAATGGAGAAGATGGATGTCAGGAGAGTGTGAAAAAGTATTAAAAGCCAGGTAAAGGATTTGGATTTTATTGAGTAGATGTTTGCAAGTCACTTTAAGACTAGGATAAAAATGCAATGTTTAAGGAAGCTTGGTATGGCACAGATGTGCAGTATGTAATAGAATCAAGAATTACATCACAAATCCAAGTCTTAGAGAATGAAGGCCTGCATAGGCTGTGACAGAAAGGTTGAACAAACCTCTTTCCCAAAGCTCCCTCTCCGTGTGTGTGTGTGTGTGTATGTGTGTGTGATTGTGTGTTGCTGTAAGAGAGAATGTATTGCGTTTACTTTGTAAGGGAGCAGAAGCACTGGGAAGTTATGAATATGTCTTTTGATGACTCCTTTGTTATGAATTATTTTTGCCAGATCTACATCAGAGAGATAAATTACCTGGAATATTTTTCCTTTCATTACACATTTTCTATTTCTGTCTTGTGGAGATAATAATGAAAAATAAAACAAACATGGGGAGAAAGCCAGAGGAAGAAAGAAGATAATCAAAGGGCCTAGATAATGGTACATAAACTAAATAATTGACTGCTGGCATAATTAAGAGTTAATTGTTTTGTTTTTGTTTTTTAATTCATCTTGAACTCTGTGTTTAAATCATCTCTCTAGGATACAAGCTAAAAAACAAAACACTCAACTGGAATAGTAAATTTTCTATAATTGAATTACTTCCTAACCAGACCTTAAATAAGACATTAGACACCACATATTTGTTCCCCAGGACTGATTTCAATGTTGCTCTTTCCCATTAGGACCACTTTGAGTTTGTCTTTGAATATGACAGAAATCTATCATTCTTCAGTGAATTAGCAAATATATCAGCAGATTATCATTAATATCCAAATAAAATGCTAGAAACAAATTCCAGAAAGTCTTTCCATTACTCTCAAGTCTTGTACAAATCTCTATTATTATTTTGTAATTTCTTCAAAGGTAAGAAGATGTCTACTTCAGATTATATTTCCTCATACACAGATTAAAAGTAACAATGAAGATGTTAATATTATTTCAAATCACAAATAATACATCTTTTCTTTAGAGCAAAACTGAAGCCACCGTAACAGATTCAAAGAGCACTTTAACTGATGTTAGCTTATGTTACCCCATGGAAAAAAGAAAAAAAAAAAAAAAAAAAAAAAAAAAAAAAAAAAAAAAAAAAAAAAAAAAAAAAAAAAATATATATATATATATATATATATATATATATATATAGGCTTCTCTAATTTTTTTGTCTTCCTAAGAAAGTAGTCATAAAATAAATTGGTTTAAAGATTTCACTGTAATAGCTCTTAAATTTAAATGTTTCCTCTGCATTTTGAGTTTACCTTCTTAAATATTCCAATATAAATCCAACATCTAAATACCTCCAAGTAATGATGAGGAAAAAGAAAATAGACCAGAATACTTACTTAAAATTTCTACATGACATTACATTTCCATCAATTTAACATAGTAGTTCTAACTGTGAAACTGAGTCACCTATTTTCCAGATATTCTGCCTTATCTCATGAAAAGCATGATTTCTGACAGGAGAGAGCTGATCAATGATTCTCTCTCATTGATGTTTTCCTTTTCTTCTTCTTTTTTTAATACTAGAGGCCTGGTGCAAGAATTCATGTATGGGTGGGGTCCGTATGGCTGGCCCACTAGTCGAACGTCCAGGTGAGGGGACAATTTGCATAATAGCCTTTTATTCTATAGGATATTTTTATTGATTTCATAAAGAGGAAGGGAGAGAGAGAAAGAGATAGAAACATCAATGAAGAGAGAGAATTACTGATTGGCTGCCTCTTGCACACCTCCACAGGGGATCAAGCCCACAACCCAGGCATGTGCCCTGACCGGGAATTAAACAGTGACCTACTGGTGCATAGATCAACAATCTACCACTGGGCCATGCCAGCCAGACTCATCATTGATGTTTCTGTCTCTTCTTCTTCATTTCTCCCTGAAATCAATAAAAATATATTTTTTTATAAAAAGAGAAAACATTAATAAAATTCCAGAAGTGTTTTTGTTTCACATAATTAAGGACTTCTACACTCCAAAAGGAATTTGATAGAGGAACAAAATTATGTGAAACTGTGGCCATTTAATATTATAATGAAGGGTTAGGAACCCAAACTCTTTGTTTGCTTTAGTAATTACAGCAGATAATTTGCTTTCAGTGTTTTCCAGGCATTTAAAAATTATTTCAAAGTGTCATCAACTTAATTTTGGAAACAATATTTTTATCTTAGTTTTACTATTTGTGATTGGACTAACATTTTCAAGGCTACTGGAAGTTAAGTGGATAATGTCATATGGCTAATTTTTATTTGGTTACTTAATATGTAGAGAAAATATAATTAAATATAAGTCCAACCATTGTTGGGAGCCATTTTAGGGCATTACAATTTAATAATAAGTGCAAGTAATAAAAGCAATGTAAATTATTATTTACAGGGCATGTTCTACTTTTAAAGCAAAGTATGAAGCATGTTTTTACATTAGATCAATTAATTCACCTCATTTTACATAGTAATCTCCAAAAGACTTCTGTGTCTTGGACCTTCTTTTTCTACCAAACCGAAATTACCTTCTTGCAGTCATTTTCTTGAGTTTTGCAAAAGACATATAGAAATATTTAATAAGTTTCTTATTTCATTTTCACTGTGACTTTGTAGAAGAGATCTGTGCTTGACATGTGTGGTAAACAGAGTCATCGCTTTGGCTGCCCCTGATTCTGCTGAATTAGTTGATGGGATTATGACAAATTACTGAACATATATAGATCTTGACTCTGAAAGCAAATCTAACATTAATGTAATTTGCAGTTTAGAAGATCTTTGTTCTAAAACTTGGAAACACATGGCCTTCAAGCATTAATAATAGCTCTGAAAAGAAGTCATTCAAGCCAGATCAGTTTCTTGTGCTTCTCAGGAAAGAATTCTAGAAGATATCAGAGATTGTGGGAGGAGAATGTTGCCTCAATGTCAGAAAACACATCCCATTAGCTTGAGAAAATAAGCAAAGGACAATTATGTAGAAAAAAAGTACCAAAGAAAAATGTCTAATAATTCTCCCATCTTCATGTTAGAATAAGATGGTGGATACCTGATACCACACGTATCCTAAGAGAGAGAGCAACACAAGTTGTCTTTCCCTAGGGAGCCCTGGTCACTAATTGCAACCTCTCTGCCACCTCAGCAGCACTAGTTTTACTTCTCTGCCATCTCAGTTCAAACTTGGGTAATAAATGGCTTACAGGATCCAAAAAAAAACACAAAAGTATTTCTAGGACAACCCTGCCCTAGGGCAGCTGCAATTATTAGCAGGCATCAAAATATTACTTGGTTTGTATATACAAATCTAAGACATCAACAGCAGAGAACAATTACCACTAGTCTCAAATAACAACACTTGCTTGATCTCCTAAGAGAGAGAAATGTTCTCTCCATAAATACATCCCTGTGGATATATTCCATTTAATGTACTCACAAACTAAAAATATATCCCTTTATGGCTAATGCAATTATTGTGAACCATGAAAATTTCTTCACAAAAATACAGCTGCCCAAGGGTCAGAGTTTAAGTCATTGTGTGATGGTCATTAAATTTCAAATTTAATTTGGAGAGAAGTCTTTAGATTAGAAATTGTTTTTGAAATGACTTCTCAGTAGAACATTGTTCCCATCAGTTCTTTTCTGAATATTTCTTTGACTAATCTTATTTGTTTAATGGTGCCAATAAGTTATAGGTAAAATGAGAATTAGTTTTTCAATAACAACTCTACTGAAGATTCAGATTTAGATTTCTTTATACACTGGTGCTATAATAAGTTTACAGCATAAACCTCAAAAATGCCTAAGGGCACCTAAATATTGTTTACTCAGAATAGTAGATGATAGAAATAAACTTGTTTAACTTCAGGCTAAGTTCTAGGAAAATCTTATATTCATCCTATCATTATGGAACTGAATCAGCTGAAGAATAGCTTAATACTTTAGAAGGACTATATACTGAAGATATGCAATAGAAAATATTTTTAATGGGTAACAATACTATTCTTTAGTGTTGGATTTTTTAATGGACTCAAGATTTACAGATCTTTCTTCAATTTATGTTTTTTATAATTTCCCATGAGTAAGAAACTAACCAGCATTCATTAGACAGAGGAGAAAATAACTATTAACCTTGAATTAACTGTTTGGGAAGTGAAAATTGGTACAGCATATTTGCTGCAAAGGAGAAAGAGGTACAAAAATGTTTTGAATTATTTTATTACAAACAAAGAAATATGATCAACATTCTTATCCTACATAGTAAAGTTCTGCACTAAAAATATTTATCTTACCATTTTAAGTCATAACTGCCTGAAAATGGTCATGCTTGTGTCATTTTTAAGAGACCAAAGGAACTTACTTATAAATTATAAAACTCAACATTTTGAAAACATCGTCCATTGCAGCCTGAATTGACATCTATGCAAAATTCTTTGAAGTAATAACGACTCATGATCCTTCCTAAACCTATGAATCTGTTTTTCCAAGGAATAAAAAAAAAATAATGACTAGAAAATGGTCATAACTGATTACTGTGAAGTAATATAGTAGGTATCATTTGTTATTGCTAAACAAAGTATTATCTTCTGATACTAGCACCAAGAATTCCCTTTGTAGAATTCGCCCTTCCACTTGGTAAGCAATTCTCTTTAGGTGGAGTTGACCCTAATGGGACACACTATGAGTGGGCATGAGTGTTACACCCCCAGATGTCTATGTAGTGGAAAGTACCTGAATATAGGAGGTGGTAAATATCAGAGAACTAGGCAGGAGGCAGATAGTGTAGTAGGACTATAGGAAATCTCAAAATGGCTTTGAGAAGGAAACAGATCTGTGGCAGCAGGGGAGGAAATAAATACAGAATAAACTAAAGATTAAGTGCATAAATAGAGAGATTTGAGGATAATTCTTGCTTATTGTCCTGTTCTCCCTTTTGAAGGGGAGTTATCTGTTACATATAACAAATAGCAAGAAAGGAATTGAGAGTTTGGAAAGATTAAAAGCTTTAAACTCTTGATAAGGCATTGAACACCTGGCTGAAGTTGGAAAGTGTTGGTCTGTGATAACTCCCATCAGCACATCTACGTGAAGTGCTCCAGCAGCAGAAAAGATCTAGGCAAAGAAGACATTTGGGTTAATCTAAGAATAAGAATATTAAAGGAAGATGTGTGAGACCCATAAGAGGAACGTAGATAAAAGGATGCCATTGACAATGCTGTTGACAAATATGAAGCTGAAAACACAGATAGGATAAGAAAGAAAGTCAGTACAGGATGCCTCTGGACTTGTGAACTACTGAAGAGTTTGTTTTTATTTTTGTTTGTTTTTCTCCTCCTGATACCAAAGACCTATGCCCCTTAAGCCAGCCCTGGAAAAGATATAACTGGGGTTCCAAAAGCAGGCCAGTGTCCAGAGCTTCTGTTTCCTGTTGCACTGAGTGTAGACCAGCATCCAAGCTAATTAATGTCTATTATTCCCTGTGTGGAGTCCCATTTGTCTGTAAGCCACGTGGGCTCAGGGGAGCACCTCAGCCATGGTAGCCACAAGAGCCAGGAACCTAGCGTGACAGGAAGAGAGACAGAGGAAGGAGAGGAAGCAGGGGATGTGCTGCGCCAGCACAGCCAAAGGTTATCCCAAGTGAGGGTGATGATAGGATTAAGAAAAGACAGACATGAGAATGACAGCTGGGTCTCAGTGGGACACTGCTCTGATGGAGAGAGACAGGGCCCACGCCCACAACTGTGTCTTTATTTTATAGCAGAGGCCACAAGGCAAAGTAAGGGCGTGATCAAGTTATTTACAGCATATTCTCATTCAATCCCGCTCCACTACATACACCTGAACTCTATCACTCAGACATGTGGGGCCACGTGTTTTGACCACAGGCTCAAGCTCACAACTATAGCTGTTGGCTATCATTGTGCCGGGAAGGCTCTGCCATCCAAGCTGGGACTTGCACGTGGCAATGAAAGGACTGTGCCCTCTCAGTAGTCCAAGGCTTAAACCTGTCCGAAACACGCTAGCCTCACCCCACAAGGGGAAGGAGAGGGGCTTTTGGTCTGGGGATAGAACTAACCTTGCTAGTTCCTCATTGGTCCTTTCAAAGAATTCTGCCTTAGCTACACCCTTGGGATTGGTTTTTGTATGCCTCACAGTCTTGTGAATGGCTATTTGTAAGTTGCCTGCCTTATCTACATCCATACATTTTAAAGGTCATTTCTCGCTTGTACACCCTTCACCCCCTGCCGAGTTGGTTTGTCTTAGTAACTGCGCCTGGCTGGTTTCCCAGGTTCTACCAGGTGTACTGGTTTATAATGTAGATTTTGTAATCAAAGAAAACATGATAATTTCAAGAGAAACATCAAAAGTTTTTTATTCAAAGTAATGTCCATCGCTAGCTACACATTTCCCCCATCTTTCAGGTAATGTGTGGATACCGTCCCAGACTAGAACTTTCTTTATTTTGAGGCAAACCATTCAGAGACTCAATTTTCCACTTCTTCCTGCGTTTTGAAGTGCTGCTCAGAAAATGCCTGTGCCATCGATCAGAACAAGTGGTAATCTGAAGGAGCAAGGTCTGGTGAATACAGCGGGTGGGTTAATACTTCCCAGGCAAGATCTTTTAACTGGTTTTGAAGTGTATGATGGTGCAACATCATGAAGCTAAATTACTTTGCTTGTCTTCTGGCCCATTCTGGCCATTTCACAATCACACTGATTATTTGTTGTTGGTAGCCATCAGTATTAACAGTTCCACCTGGTTTTAGAAGCTCATAATAGACCACACCTTCCTGATCCCACTGAAAAAAAGAGCATTGTCTTCTTTCTGAAGCCATGTGCCCTTGCAGTCAATGTTGATGGTTGACTTGGATCAACCCATGATTTTGTGCATTTGGGATTCTCAAAATATGTACCTCTCTCCCCGACCCTCCCTCCCACTCACCTAGCTTCCTTTTGTGTACTCACTCCCTTAGATCGGAAAGGATGACTAGAGTAAGCTACCATTGGGTATTTCCCTTTAGTTCAGATCAGTTAGGCCACCATATTACACCAGCTGGTTACACTTCAGTTAACTAGTTTCCCCTGAGGGGAAGCCTTTAAAGACAAACAGTGTGCCTTGCAGCATTACAAACTGGTTCCTTTTCCCCCTCAGCTTGCTGGAAGCCCGAGGGGACGTTTTTCACCAATGTTTTCTGTGGAAAGCTGGCCGAAGTGGAGGTAAACATTGTGTGGGACCACGTAGGACCGTGATACCTGAAAGCTTCAGCTTTCAACGACTTCCACACGAAGCCTGATCCACTTGCCAGTTACACTTCAAGGTGTCCGACCTCAGCGCGTATTCCATGGCTGGTCTCCACTGCAAGTCTCTGCTCAGCTAAGAGTGGCTCCTGTTTGTCCCTCTGCGACTCCAGCTTGGAGGGCAGTGGTTTATCCTTCGTCCATGAAGAATTGTTGATTTTTCTGGCTTTTTAGCCTTTTTACTTGTTGTTAGGAAAGAAAGGCAACTTCCAGGCTCCTTACGGGCCGAGCCAGAAACCCTATGTCTAGCACTTGCTTTAGTTTTTAAAATAATCATTTCCAATGTACTGAAAACGTGCTAACTTTATCTTATTAGGTATTTTTATCTTAGGAGGTAACTAGATAATTATACTTAGATATACAATAGCATATAACTTTTTCATTTGTTTACACTTATATGTACACTAGGGGCCCGGTGCACAAAAATTTGTGCACTCGGGGTGGAGGGAGTCCCTCAGCCTGGCCTGTGCCCTCTCACAGTCTGGGACCCCTCAGTGGATGTCCTATGATGGCCCCAGTCTGCCAGGCGCCTTTTGTGTGTGTGTGTGTGTCACCACTGGGGACCTGCCCCCAGCCGCATCTGAGGCTCGGAGCAGTCCTCCTGTGTGTGT